>RJWK010057455.1:0-14140 GCA_004363435.1 Platanista minor
GTTTTTTTGTTTGCCCTACCCAGGTAAGTGTGGAGTTTCTTGCCTTTTGGGAGGTCTGAGGTCTTCTGCCAGCGTTCAGTAGGTTTTCTGCCGGAGTTGTTCCACGTGTAGATGTATTTCTGGTGTATCTGTGGGGAGGAAGGTAATCTCCGCGTCTTACTCTTCCGCCATCTTGTCTCTACCTCCATATATCTTTCTGTGTTGGTGTTTTTGTTTTCTTTTGATAAATACCCAGAAGTGGGATTGCTGGAACGTATATACGGTACCTCTAGTTTTATTTGAGGAACCTCCATATTGTTTTCCATAGTGACTGCACCAATTTATATTCCCACCAACAGCACACAAAGGTTCCCTTTCTCCACATCCTCACCAATGCTTCTTATTTCTTGTCTTTTTGATAGTAGACATTCTGACAGGTGTGAAGTGATATCTCATTGTGGGTTTGATTTGCATTTCCCTGGTGATTAGTGATGCTGAGTACTTTTCATTTACCTGTTGACCATCTGCATGTCTTTGAAAAGATGTCTCTTCAGACCCTCTGCCCATTTTTAAATCATATGTATATATTTTTGCCAAGTTCTATCTGCGGTTTGTAGTGTTAGTTCATTCTACACTTAAATAACTAGTCCATCATGAGCAATGTTCCAACTGTGGTGATAGACTGTTTATCTTTATAAATATTGAATGATGTCATTACATATTTGAATCATACTATTAACTCTCCTTGTTTTGGTTCCATGCTCACCAAACAGCCTCCAAATAATTTAACTTCATGAACTTTACTTATGGTGAGAGAATGCTCTGGTCAGACTGGCATGTACCTCAGATTCACAGACAGTTATATTCCTCGTTGGTAACTCATATTTTGGCACACCAGTTTTATACATCTGCCTCTCTTGTTTAAAGTATTCCGACAGTGCCAAGTTAAAGTTTCTGAGTTTGCAAGTCTGAGAGCCAGATCTTGGTTGATGGTAAATTTATGAAAGTAAATGTCTCCCTGTGTGGATCTGTTTGGGTGGCCTGTCAATCTCCAGGTTCCACCCCTCAGCATTTCCAACTGTCACTGTTAGTGTGAATAGTGCCAGGTAACTGTCCTCTCCACTTGAAATTTATATAGGTGATAGCTGAAGCCATCGGAATGAATGAGATCATCTAAAGAGAGTATGTAGGCTGAGAAAAGAAGGAAGACAGGCAAGAACTATGGTGAACACAAGCATTTAAAAGAAGGGACATTCATAAAGGATTCTGGAAAGGAGAGTCCAGGTAAATAGGAAGAGAAACAGGAAGGAGCAGGGTTTGGAAATCTGAAAAGTTGTTAGTGTAAAGCAGGAGAAGTTGTCAACTCTATCCATTTATAAAGTTAGTGAAAATTAAGGCTTTTAACCAAAAGATTAAAATAAAATAGACAGTTTCATCGGAGTTGTGGAGTCAGGAGGCTGAAATGACAGGTAAGAAAATGGAGCTAATGAATGCAGTGTGTTTCTGTCATGAAACATAACATTGTGGTTTAAAGCATAGGCTCTGGAGTCTGATGCTTGGGTTGGAAGACTGGCTCCACTAATTACTTGTTGTGTGATTTTAACTACTTTGTGCTTCACTTTCAGTAATTGGGGATAGTATTATCTACTCTATAAGGTTGATGTGAGGAGTGAAATACTAGATGTCCAAAACTTAGCACAATCCCTTTCACACAGTAAGTTCTCAATAATCATTAGTTATTGGGATTTAGAATTGAGAAAGGACACTTTTTAAGGTGGGAGAGAGGAGAAATATTTAAATATTGCTAGGAAAGTCAGTAGAAAAGAAAAGATAAAATATGCCAAAGGGAGAACAGATACTTTATAGAACCAGGACTTTGAGGAAGCAAGAGGAGATAGAATTCAAAGTAGGATTGACTGTTGGCAGGAGAAAACCTTTGGTTGAATGTGATAGGAGAGAAGCAGACCATTGATAGGTGTAGTCATGGACAAGGTGGTAGGTGAGGATGCAGGATGTTGGGTGACTTCCTGTCTGATGGACTCTTTTTTTCTCAAACAGAAAGGAGGGTCATTTGTTGAGAGGAGAGAAGTGGCAGAACGTAAGTAAGGGATTTTAGAAAATGGTGGAGTTTTGGAGGTCGAAGGTACCTATGGACTCAGAGACAGTTTCCCAGGATGAGTTGTGGTTCAGAAGATGAATTTGTGATGCTTGAATACTGCCTACCTTTGTGATTTTCTCCAGTAGCTCTCGGCAACCTGGGTATAATTGCTGAGTTTAATCACTTGTTTGACCTAGGACTGGGATTTCGTTGAGCAGGTGTGGCTAAAGAAATAAGATATGGTTGAGAAGAATATTGATAAGAGAGAAACTGAAGGGACAGATCAGAGAGTCAAATCTGGGTGTACTGGACTGACAAGAGTTGAGATTTTGCATGTGAAGGACAATATAACAAGGAATTTGGGATTAATTGGTAAGAATGGCCAGAGTGATTGATCATAGAATTCAGCTTGAGTAGAAATGAAGATTGTGGGATTGAAATCAAGGAACTTGAGTCTACAGCATTGAACATGTGTGTTAAAGTAACCTGGATAATAACAGAGCTTAAAATGCTGAGGAAGTCAGTGAGTCAGGCATAAAATTTTTATTTAATAAGGATTCATTGAGAAGTCTTCAGATGGGAGATGACAATGATGAAGGTTAGAGGGTGTCATAGGTGGCACACACCTCAAAATGGAAGGTGTTTTCTCTGAAGGCAGAGCAATGGTAGACTGGACGTGGATAAAATGATGATCCACCTCCTGACCCTCATGTAGCTGGCATGTTGAAGAATGAGCAGACTCCACTGGGGAGGGCTGTAGGAGAGGTGGTGCCAGTTATGGAGAACCTTGTTTCAGCAACAGTGGGAATTAGATGGGGAGTTCCTGTGAGAAGATAGTGTGGAAGGCCACAGGATTTGTGAGGAAATAGGATGCGAATGAATGGGTCAGGAGAGAGGAAACAGGATGAGAGGAAAAGGGAAGAGGAATGGTTTGCATTTACGACAGTGACTGCAGATGATGGTGATGTAAAGCAGGGCAGGATATGCTGGTTGCAAAGTTTGAGACTTGGATATAAATTTAAGATACCAGTTCAGGCCCTGGGAGAGTTGGAGCCTGATGAAGTCATCTGTTTCAGACAGCATGGCTGGAAGGGACTCCTGAGGGAACACTTCAGCTCACACATCTTAGTGACACAGGCTTAGTAGCATCATTTTTATTTCTAATAATAACAGCTACCATTTTATTTTTTTGAGTCATTACTATGGACCGACACGGAACCAGATACATTGCGTGGCTCACAAAAAACCTAACTGGTTGATGTTAACTTTATTTTATGTAGGAGGCAACTGAGGCTTATATGAACTCTCACATTATGTATAAAATTTCCTGAAAAAGAATAGCTTTCTACAGGTTATTTTTTGCCACCTTCTTCTGTTTTGAGAAATGTGTAAAATTGAGAAGATGTGCCCAGGAAGGCATGGCAAAGGGAACACCGTGTTAGTTTGTGAGGGCTGCCATAACAAAGTCCCACACACTGGGTAGCTTAAACAA
This sequence comes from Platanista minor, assembly GCA_004363435.1. Taxonomy (NCBI): domain Eukaryota; kingdom Metazoa; phylum Chordata; class Mammalia; order Artiodactyla; family Platanistidae; genus Platanista; species Platanista minor. Next base: position 3,570 of record RJWK010057455.1, read on the forward strand.
CAGAAATTTATTGTCTCACAGTTCTGGAGGCTAGAAAGCTGAAATCAAGAAGTTGGCAGGGCTGTTTCTGAGGGCTGTAGGGGAGAATCTGTTTCATGCCTCTCTTCTAGCTTCTGGTGCTTTGCTAATGATCATTGGTGTTCCTTGGCTTGTAGATGCACAGATCTCTGTCTTCATGTTTACAGGGTGGTCTCCTTGTGTGGTGTGTCAGTTTTCCCTTTTTGATAAGGACACCAGTCATATTGAATTATTGGCTCACCCAACTCCAGTATGACCTCATCATAACTAACTATATATGAAACATCCTAATTTCTAAAAAAAAAAAAAGTCATATTCCAGGGTGCTGGGAGATAGGAATTTAACGTATGAATTTTAGGGAGGACACAATTCAACCCATATTAAGACCATCCAGTGATTAACACTGAATAAAACAAAACTCTTTAACTCCTTTGCTAAAGACTCAGTTCATTCTATAAGTTTCTAATAAAAATGTTTGCATCAGGGAGTATCATGGACTCTAAGCTCTGAGCTCTTTTTGGATAGGAACAGGGTTCCCAGTGGGAGTTACAGAGAGAGGTATTAATATGTTTGGGATGCTATTTAAGTCCTTGAAATAATTTGAATTAAAAAAATTGTGAATTTTACTCTTAAATCACTTAATACTTTGAGCATTTACTCTTAAAACATTTAATAAAGCTTTATTTGATTTTTTTCTTTCAGAGATGTTGAGACATTTATTTTGAAATGGGGAAATTATACAGAAGCTAGGAATTCTGGGAATTATGTGTGTGTTCCAAAATATTTTGGGTTTGTATACCTATGGATTTCTTTTCTAGGAAACTTCAAACACACAAGTTGGAGCAGTTTTTCCATTAGCACTAAATCTCTGAGAGGTTCCCTTTAAACACTGTTTTATTCTTAGGTGGGAGGAATTCCTTGAAGCTCTCAGGCTGGAAGTCACTCTGTTTGTCATCGAAAATGTTTCAGGGCAACTCAGTAGCTGTTCTGGCCTAGATCAGACTGGGAGAGGCTGGTTAAATGAGACTGATGGTTGATGGGGAAGAGAGAAATACATGAGATGAATATTTAATATTTCTCTTTCTTTTCTTTCTTTCTTTTTTCTTTTTTTTTTTTTTACCAAGTAGAAGGTCCAGAAAATACATTATTTCATTAAGCAGTAGAGAACAAAATTCTAAAAAGATATTGTACTACTTGGAATATTCATTTTTTAGATTCAAAGTGAAACCTGTTTTGCTTTTTGTTTAGTTCATTATTTCCACTTTAGAGCCCTTTGCTGGAGCACACAGAAAACCTCATTTCTATTGTTTCATATTCCCCAGAGGGTCTTCCCTGCTTTTCTTAGGTGAACTTGTTCACTAGCCCTTGGGTCAGGTGATCATGCTTGTGCCTTGAAGTTTTCTCCTAAGCCACACCCTATGTTGGAGTGTCTCTCTGTGTGCCAGACATTTTCTCTTCTGTAATTAAAAGGTTTATCAAAATTTCACCTCTTCCAAGGAATTTTTCTGGAGTATTGGAAAAGTGTCATTCAATATGCCACCTATCAATTGTACCTTATATGGACTTTATTTGTTCCTTTGATAACGTCACTCGTTTTTTTCCCCCTTCTACCTTATAACAGATATCAAGGTATTTTTTTTCATTCTTTCTTAAATTATTTACACTCTTTAATAGTTTTCTTCAGGAATTGTATATAAGTAGGTGTTGGTTCACAGCCTCAGGAGTTCCCAGGAGAAATTTGAACCCGCGGGTATATACAGAGGGCAAGGAGAGACCAAAGAAAGAGGAAGACCACTCTAGATTCATAAGTGGCAGTTTTAATAAGAAAAGGATCTTACATACGAGACTTGTCTTGGGTAGTTACAAGATGAGTTGATTTCTACATCCACCAACTGGAGTTTATGTGGAGGCCTTAACGGGCTTCAGTCATGTATACAGTACAGAGTGATCTCAAAAACACATTAGTCTCTCAAGTCTTTGCCCCTGAAGTAGCTCCTAATGTGGGAAAAGTGGTCTGAACAAACATACATTCTAAGGAGAGAAAAAGGGGTGAGGAGTCTCCAGCTCAAGGTCACATCCTCTCAGTGACCTCCTCCAATAATAGGAAATCCTTTTGGTCTTTTTTCTTTTTATTGAGAGTCTATTTACAGCACCTTAATTTTTGATTAGTAGGTAGGTAGAATTCTGTACCTAACTTCGCCCATTGAAGATAGTTTATTGTTTTCTGACTTGTTGATGAGAAGTCTTCTTTCGGTTTGTCATTCCTTTTTAGGTAAGCTGTCTTTTCTTTCTGGTTATTTTAAGATTGATTTCTTTTGCCTTTCTGTTTCTGCAGTTCTTTATTGTCTAAGCTTGGATTTGATATTATTTTTCCTGCTTGGAACCTGGTTTGCTGCCCCAACCTGAGGACTTTAGTTTGTATTCATTTCTGGACAGTTCTTATCTTTCAAATATTTCTATCTTTATTCTGTAATATCCCCTTCAAAAAAAATCTTATTAAGTACATTTTGGATCTTCTCATTTGATTCTCCAAGCGTCTTTATCTTTCTTTCTTTCATAGTTTCCTTTTTTTTCCTCTCGTTGCTACATTCTGGATGATTTCCTCAAATCTTTCGTAAGTTCTCTTCAACTCTTTATAATCTACTCTTTAAGTCATCCATTGAGTTTTCAATTTCAATACCATAGTTTTTTGTTTTTTGTTTTTATTTCCAGAAGTTTCATTTGGTTCTTTTTCAAATCTGCCTATTTTGTTTTGTGTTGTATGCTCTTCAATATTACAGTCTCTTTAATATTGTTGTATTATTTCTACCTCTTAGAGTGGTGCAGATTCTTCCAACTGTTTGGTCTGCTGACTCTCCATCATTGCGGTCTGTTTCCTTGTGTGGTTGCTGATTGTTGACTGTGAGTTCATCCTTAGCAGGGAGTCTAGTGTACCCTGGATTGTGTACTTACTAGTGCTTCTACAGAGAGGTTTTGGATTTGATTTTGTTGAGGTCCTAAAATTAGCTTGTGGGCAAATTTTCTTTGGCTTTGGGTTCCTGCACTATGCAGTTAGTACAATTCTTACTAACCCTTATATGTTTCTTGCTTAGGGTTTCAATTTAGCCTCAAGAGATTTATTCCCCCCGTTATATACCTGAATAGATAGTAAACTTTCTCGCCAATTTTCTAGGTTAGTGTGAGGAATATTTCCTGATCACTGTTTCACTGATAGGACTTGGCTTTAAACAGGGTACTCTGAAAACTGTACTCAGTGGGCATTAAAGTCTTAGCAGCCAAGCCTTGTATCAGGATCTGACACTCTCTTTTGCTGACATGGTGACAACTGAAGTTTACTTCTGGTTTGAGTTCCTTTTTTATTTTAGGTACTTGGGAGATTTCCCTTTATTTTTATTATTTGAGCTTGGCTTTTTATTAAAAAGGAAATTTTATGTTTTATCCAGCATTTCTGTTTGTAGGGCGAGTGTCTTCCTTGTCAACTCAGTCTGCCATGTTGCTGAAAGGTCACTTCTCATATCATCATACTTTTCCTTCTGTATTCTTTTCCTGTATCCAAATTTCTCCCATTAAAAAAGTTTTATTTATAGTAAAATATCTGCCTACAAGGAAAACTCTAGGTCCAGGTGATTGCTCAGGAGAGCTTTACCAGGTGTTCAAGGAAAAATAATCACAATTCTACAAAACCACTTCATGAAAAAAAAAAAAAAAAAGGGAACACTTTCCTTGAGGCTAGCATAACCCTGGTACCAATATCTGATAAGGCTAATACAAGAAAGAAAAATTATAGGTCAACTTCCCTCATAAATCTAGATGCAAAAATGAATATTAACAAATCCATCCAGCAATATATAAAGAAGGACATATGTAATGACCAGGTGGTTTTAATCCCAAGGCTAAGAAGATTAGTTTAACACTAGAAAATAAATAGTAATTTATCATATTAGTAAAAGGAGAAAAATAATATAATCATCTCAATAGATGCATTCGATATAATTATATATCTATTCATTATCAAATAAGGAAACAAACAACTCTTAGAAAACTACGAATATAAAATAACTCCTTTAGTCTAAAAGAAAAGAAAACCTTTTCAAAAAACACTAAAGTTATCATCATGTTTGATGATGGTTAAACTAAAATTTTTCCCATTGAAATTGCAACCAAGATAAAGATGGCAATAAAGGAAGTTTAACTGTAGCGTATGCATACCAATGACTCAGTTTTTATTTCCAGTGTTATTTCTTTGTGCCTTCTCTTTCTTCATGATCAGTTTGTCTGTTTCAAGGAAATGGCCTCTGGGTTTTTTTTTGCGGTATGCGGGCCTCTCACTGTTGTGGCCTTTCCTGTTGTGGAGCACAGGCTCCGGACGCGCAGGCTCAGCGGCCAGGGCTCACGGGCCCAGCTGCTCTGCGGCACGTGGGATCTTCCCGGACCGGGGCACGAACCCGTGTCCCCTGCATCGGTAGGCGGTCTCTCAACCACTGCGCCACCAGGGAAGCCCTGGCCTCTGGTTTTTTGATCATCTCTATTTTTTTGTTTTCTACTTTATTAATTTGTGGCCCTATTTTTATTGTTTCTTAGCTTCCACTTTCCTTAGTTTTGTTCTGTTGTTCCTTTTTAACTTCGAAATTTGTATGTTTAATTTTACCTATCTTATTCATAATACAGACATTTAAGGCTTTTAACTTTAATTCATACTTTTTTTGTATTTAAAAAATTGTAAAGACTGCTTTTGTGAATGAGCCAGTTTGGTCAATTATTATTTTCTAAATATTTTGAGTGTGTTGGAAAAACAGTATTCTCTGCTTATTGGATATGTGATTCTTCATATATAATTTAGATAAGTTTGTTAATTATATTATTTAGAGAGGCAGTATAACATAGTGGTTAAGAACATAGGTTCTGGGGTAGATTGCCTGGGTTTCAAGCCTGGCTTTGCTACTTATTAGCTCTGTGAGCTTGGGCATAGCCTCTCTATGTTCAGTTTCTTCATCTGTAAAATATGCATAATAATAGTACCCTTTCATAGAATTATTTTCAGAGTTAAATTAATTAATATGTAAAATGTTTATAATAGTGCCTGGCACATATTAAGTGCTACAGAATATGTCTAAGATCCTGGTTCAAATCTATACTTCCAATTATTTTTATTTGCTTGCCCTATACATTTGTGATAGAGATATATGGAAATCACACACTGTCATCTGTTTTTTTCTTCTTGTACTTTGGCCAGTCTTTACTCTCTTTGCTGTAACGCTATAATGTTGTGTGCATATAAAATTATTTACCTGGTGGATTTATCCATTTTGTTATTACATAGTAGTATCCTTCTTAATCCAGGACCTCTACCTGAGCTAGTTGCCTCTGTGGAGATTAGAAAAAGCCACATCCTGTGGGTCAGGTAGCTTGGCCGAAGGCCAACTCAGCAGGCTGTCCCGGGTGGTTTGGAGATGTCTAGGCCAAACAGCATCAGGATTGGCCAAAACCTGGAAGGCTATCTTTCACTGGTTTTCCGGTGGAGGGTGCTGCTAAGCCTCAGGGTGCAGTGCTAGGGGAAGGCTCTAGAACTCATCCTTGGCCACTGTGAGACCATCATGTGCTGCTTGGACATTCCTGTATGAGGCTGGGAAACCTAGAGTGAAAAGTCTCAAGTGTCACCTCATCAGCTGGCTGAGGAGATCACAGCTTCTCTGTAAACCATGTCTGCGGTTCAGGAACGGGCTGAGGACTGGCAGGCCGGGGCAGCCATACCTGATGAGAATCACAGGAGACTGGGAACCCCGGTCTCTCTGGGGCTGGTGAGGTTCCAGAGAGATGGGAATAGGAGCAAAGGGGCTCCCCATGAGTGGAGCAGAGGAGAACCAAATTTCCTATCTCCTGTGCAGCACTCAGAAAACCTGGGCTCTTCTAGAAAATCACATCCATAGGATGGACAGAAAATGCTTACCAATGGAGTTTTGGCAGTGGATGTCAGTAAGTGTGGATGGCTGGGGAGGTGGAGCTGGAGCGATGCTTTAAGCGGAGAGTTTTACAGGATATCATGGTGAAATTCTGGGAGAAGAGAGAGTTGTTAAAGGCTGTAACCAGTTCAGTTTCTTACTATTCCCCTATGAACATTCTCCAGTCACACTGAGAAACACTGATGTTTCCTGTGCATACCTTTACTTACCTTGTGTCTTTACTGATGCCTTTTCACAGTCCCAGAGAGATACTAGGTCAAAAAAGGACACAGGTTTTGAGTCAGATGGACCTGGGTTTGAAACTGTTCTCTCCTAGTCATGGGGCCTTGGACAATTTACCTAACATATTTCTCCCTTAATTTTATCTCAGAAAAAAAGGGAGGGGTTATAATATCTACCTCTGCAATTGTTGTGAGCATTAAATGAAGTAATTGATATAAAGTGCCTAGACATAGCAGGTGACCAATAAACATGAATTCCTTTCCACTTTTCTATCTTTCTCTACCTTTTTCTCTACCAACATTCTAAATGGTCAAGTCAGTCAATTTTACACACACACACACACACACACACACACACACTTATTCAACGTGTTTTGCTCTAATTTCAAAATACAGCCTGGACCTGTCCATTTCTCTCAGTTGCCACTATTGTCAACTGTTACCAGCATCTCTCTTAACTTTGTAATAGCTTTCCATCTGGTCTCCGTGCTGTCTTGCCTCCATCCACGCAAAAGCCATGGTAGTCTTTTTAACAATGGAAATAAATCACATTTCAACAGCTTCCTACAGATTTTAAGTAAAATGTAAATTCCTTCTGGTAAATTCCTTCACCTAGGAAGCCCTATGTGATCTGCCACCTGAGTACCTCTCTGTGCACTCTTTTTCAGTTTCTTTCTTATGAATGCTCTGTCATGCTCAGCCCATTCTCATTTCAAGGCCTTTACACTTCCTATTCTTTCTGCCAAGAATATTTTCTTTCCTTTTTTTTTTAAGATAAATTTATTTATTTATTTTTGGCTGCGTTGGGTCTTTGTTGCTGCATGCGGGCTTTCTCTAGCTGTGGCGAGCGGGGGCTACTCTTTGTTGTGGTGTGCCTGCTTTTCATTTGCAGTGGCTTCTCTTGTTGCAGAGCACCAGATCTAGGCATGCGGGCTTCAGTAGTTGTGGCTCACGGGCTCTAGAGAGCAGGCTCAGTAGTTGTGGACACAGGCTTAGTTGCTATGTGGCATGTGGGATCTTCCCGGACCAGGGCTTGAATGTGTGTCCCCTGAATTGGCAGGCGGATGGATTCTTAACCACTGCACCACCAGGGAAGTCCCTGCCAAGAATATTTTCAATTCTCAGCTCAAATGCTAAAACTTCAGAGAGATTTTTATTGACTACATTGCCCGAAGTTGCCTCCTCTTGTCTAAAATTGCTCTCCATCAGACTACCCTATTTCATTTTATTCAAAAACAATTGTCATTGTCTAAACTTATTTATATATGTATAAATCTGTATGCATGTTTATTATTTTCTTCTTTGAAAGTTTATTTCATCGGTCTTGATCACAGATGTGTTTCTTGACTCCTTAAAATAGTATCAGGTATATAGGAAAATGCCACAATATATTTGCTTAATGCATAAATGAATGAGTTAATATCATTTCCTTCATGAAGCCTTTTCAGACTACTCCCACCAAAGGTAATTCTTTCTTTGTTTGAGTCTTTATTATATTTCATTTGCATTTCTCACTATATTTATCACAAATCCTGTATTTTGGTTATTTGTGGATGTTATCCTGTATCCTCTACTAGACCATAGAGTGCTGGAGGGCAGAACTGGAGGACAAGCATTCAATAAATATTGGTTGAATTGATGAATCAATTACAAACAAAATCATCCTTATTGGGCTTCCCTGGTGGTGCAGTGGTTGAGAGTCCGCCTGCCGATACAGGGGACACGGGTTCGTGCCCCGGTCCGGGAAGATCCCACGTGCCACGGAGCGGCTGGGCCCGTGAGCCACGCTGAGCCTGCGCGTCCAGAGCCTGTGCTCCGCCACGGGAGAGGCCACAACAGTGAGAGGTCCGCGTACCGCAAAAAAAAAAAAAAAAATCATCCTTATTTAAAATACTGATAGAAGAGGCAGTCCTGAAAATGGCTATAGCCTGTCTCACTACCACTTCTTAATATTCTTTGACAACTGTGGCATTTGGACTGTAACTAGGCTTGTTGGAAGATATATAGTTCACCCTTGAATAACTGCGGGGGTTAATCCACTTATAATTTACAGTTAGCCCTGGCCTTCATTATCTGCAGTTCCTCTTCATCTCCGGATTCAGCCAACCATGGGCAGTGTAGTACTGTAGTATTTACTATTGAAAAATATCAGCGGATAAGTGAACTTGCACAGTTCAAACCAGCATTGTTCAAGGGTCAGCTATATACATTGTCTAGGAATGCTCTACACATGCCTCTGCCTTTTCTCAGCCCTGTTAGGTTGGTACAATTCATTCATTCTTTATTCACTGATACACACACAGCATTTCAAGCAAACCACCAGTTTATGGCTTTATTTCCTGTTATTCTTTTAATTTTATAGCTGTTCTGCTTTTGAAGCCAGTGAGTTATGGTTTCCATACTTGATGACATTATTTTAAAAACTTTTCCATTGTCTTCCTCCTCCTCCTCCTTTTTCTTTTTCTCCTCCTCTTCCTGTTACTTCCCCCTGACTTATTTTTTTTTTCCCTCCTGCCTTCATCGTCTTATTCCTTCTCCTTTTTTAAAAATTAATTTTTGACTCAACAGTTAGAGAACCAACATTTTTTAGGCATCTTCATATGTTATTTATGAAGTAGCTGTTATTTCTGTCATTGTGTAAGTGAAGATCAGAGAGGTTAAAGAGCTTGTTCAAGACGTCCTCAAGTAGTGGGGGAGGGATTCAAATCCAGGTATTTCTACCTCCAAAGTCAGGACTGTAGACTAACCCAAAAGTGTTCCTTGAAAGTGTATTAATAGGCAAAACAGAACGGAAACATTAGTGAAGGCCATGGTTGGAGGTTTAAGAGCGCAAATTACATCTATTCCTGACAGGCTACAGCTCTGTTGGAAGAAAAATGCATACATTTAAACATAGCTTGACCAGAGCCTGTTTTTTGGTACTGTCTATGATTATAAACACTTGAGAGTGTTGTCCTTTCCCCTTTTTTCCTTCTTGCCATATAAACACATTTTCACCGTTTTAACGTAGCAGAAATGTGAGTGTGCTGTACAGACAAGGAGAATTGTGGAGGGAGCAGGTCTATGGCTATTAAACTTTGATTCCCTCTCTGCCTTTCCTGGGATGTTCCTTGAATATTAAGACCAGAGCGTTATAATGCATTTGTTATTCTATTAGACTCTATACTGACCGAAAAATGAAGGGTCATAAGGAGAGAAAGTCCTTTTAGATCTGTTCTACATATATTTAGAAAGATTTAATAGAAATAATACACTTCAAAAGAGATGATTTTAGCAGCTATCCTTCAAGATCATGATGGCACCATTTTTTTTGATGAAGAGCAAAACTGGAAACTGCTTTAATTTCAAATGCTTCAGTATTATTTTAACCTAAATTTAAATCGACTAATTTATGAACTTTTAAAGGCATAGAATATGATTTATTCATCTTTACATCTCTATCCTTTATTTTAATACATAACAGTATAGTAGGAATTCAATACATGTTTTTGAATGAACAGATGAAATACCATTGTTTTAGTGCCCTTGATATGGACTTGTATATAACCTTGTAGTATTGTCCCATGATTTTGTTAGCATGAAACATTTTCTGTTACATGTCATGGACAATAGGATGGTGTTATGAATTTGGAAGATCTTAAACATTACAACTAATAAAACACAGAAGAGTAAACTGATACTGAATGTATTGAGTCCAGTCATTATTAACACCTATTGTCATTGTACCATAATAATGAGAAAGTAACAAATAATAGAATTCCAACTGATATTCTGAACAGATGATTTTTCTTTTCTTTAAAGCCACCTAGTTAGTGAACAGAGTTACAGTTGGGGGTGTTATATTGTAATTTCCTCAGTTCCTGGTGGGGATGGGATATAGACTAAATGTGAGGAAATGCTCGTTCAGGTGGTGACCCAGAGCAGGGTATTTCTTATGCACAGCTAGGATGCCAAGTCCTGTAAATAGTCCAGGAAACAAACCAAGTCCAAACACTCAGCAAGTCTAAGGATCAACTAGTTTAGTCCAGATTCCAAAACATCAAGTTAGAGTATTCCATCGGCTGACTCAAGTCCAAAAGCCTCAAAGGTAATGCACAGTGGAACTTGGTGTGAGAGAAGTTGAGAAGTCATTCTAGAGCAGTTGAACCCCTCTAGTTTGTTAGTGGGGACATGGGCTTGTAGGGATACAGTGACAGTTCCCTGAATGGAAGATTGGACTCATAACTTGGAGGTAGAGTCACTGTCTGACAATAATTCACTTATTTGTTAAATCATTAAATGTTTTTGAGTGCCTATTCTATGCCTTATACAATACTTAGTGCTTAGAATGCAATAAATGAGTCAGACAAGATCCTTTCTCTTACAGAGCTTA
>RJWK010057456.1:0-14139 GCA_004363435.1 Platanista minor
GGCCACAGCAGTGAGAGGCCCGCGTACCGCAAAACAAAACAAAACAAAACAAAACAAAATTTGGGCTTCCCTGGTGGCACAGTGGTTGAGAGTCCGCCTGCCGATGCAGCGGACACGGGTTCGTGCCCCGGTCCGGGAAGATCCCACACGCCGCGGAGCGGCTGGGCCCGTGAGCCACGGCCGCTGAGCCTGCGCGTCTGGAGCCTGTGCTCCGCAACGGGAGAGGCCACGACAGTGAGAGGCCCGCGTACCGCAAAAAACAAAAAAAATAAATAAATAAAATAAATAAAACGTGAGTTCCACCACACCTTCAAATATATGTCCAACAGGAAAAAAAAAATGTTTACCCAGAGAAATGTCTGACAGATAAATGAGAACTTACTTCAATGCCTAGAGCCCGTATCTCAAACTTCAGGCAACAAACACACCCACAGTAATGTGTTCATGTATAAATATTACGGATGGGTGTCGGTAATGGATTTCCCTGCAGGACATTAAGATTCCATTGGATATCTCCATGTGCACCCTGGTTAATCTAGTCTAAAGTGTGTACTGTCTCATAAACACACACACACACACAGAAGCGTCTTGAAGCCCAAATTCATCCCTTCTATCCATCATCCAGTTCATGGTGACCTCTGAGCAAGGTAAGAAACACATACTAGGCACTTCCAAATTTTACATATGGTTAAACTCGGAGCCAGGAGATACGTGGATAGCTTTGTCCCACAGATAATATAACCTTGAATCACGCTCTCCTTGCAGAGATAGATTTCGGGGTAATGCAAGTCAGGTCTACAAGGAGCAGAAGGAAAAAACAAAAACGCATCCTGGTGACAATTACTGTGAGCATAGCACCTAGTCAGTGAGAGCTACAGAGGATGTGGGAACAGAAAAACGATTCCTAAAAACCACAAGACAGAAATGAGCCCTTGCCTGGGGCGGATGGTAGGGGCAGACAGCTCAGGTGTTAGACACAGCAAGCGTCAAGATTTATCATCTTGGAGGAGGTTTGTGCTCTGCTCCGTACCTCTGGGCAGACAGCTGCGCCTTAGCCCTTCCAGGGGAGGTGATGTAACTGGTCCTGGAAAAGGCAGGCAAAGGCTGAGTGCTGCTAAGATGAAAACCTGTGGTGTCTGCAGAAAGTCGGGAGGAGATCTTAGCCCCTTTTTCGGCTTTATCTACCTCCTTCCTTTCCAAAAGCCCTCCCCCGGGGCGTTTGCATTGTCCTTGTAAAATCTCCAAATGTCACAGCCTCCAGGGGAGAAGATGTAGCCTGTTGGAAAATGTTGTTTTTGCAAATACACCCTTTTTTACGGTAACCTCTTGGGGCCACAAAGAGGGTCTGGTCAGCAGTCCAGACTTACTCATCTCTCTGGAGGAGGGGAAAAAAAAAAAAAAAAAAAAAAAACACTCAAGGAACTTTCCCAAAGCGACCCTTGGAGCACATTTGGCATATGCTTGGCTGATGGTAACAGCAGTGGGGCTATTGTTAAACCATCTCCTGTCAAGTCACTTCCTGATGGTAAAAGCAAGAACCGACAGCGACCATTTGCGCAACTGCCAAAATCGGATTCTCCTGCTCCCTCCTAGGGAATATGCCATCTTCTGGGCTGTGACGGGCAGCAGAGGTAAAGAAGGGACAAATGTGCCATTCAGCTCACTTGTCTGGACAGCTGGTTGTACCCAGGAATTCCTGGGGAGAGAGACGTCCAACTAGATCTCACTTTTTCCACTCTGGATGCACATCAGCTTGTCTTGAGAAAAGCATTTCCAAAAAGTTACGATAATCTTCTGGCTGACACCAAACGCACAGGCAACAGAAGAAAGAAAGAAAGAATTAAATGGGACTTCACCCAAACTAAAAACTTTTGTGCATCTAAAGACACTCTCAAGTGGCATGGACATAGATACACTACCAAATGTAAAATCGATAGCTAGTGGGAAGCAGCCGCGTAGCACGGGGAGGTGAGCTCGGTGCTTTGTGACCACCTAGAGGGGTGGGATAGGGAGGGTGGCGGGGGAGACACAAGAGGAAGGGGACATGGGGATATATGTATACGTGTGGCTGATTCGCTTTGTTCTAAAGCAGAAACTGACACACCATTGTAAAGCAATTATACTCCAATAAAGATGTTAAAAAAAAAGAGAAAAGATCCTCTCAAGGGAGTGAAAAGACAACCCCCAGGATGGGAGAAAATATTTGCAAATCATGTATCTAATAAGGGATTTGTATCCAGAATACGAACTCCTCCAAGGTAACAACAACAAAACACAAAGAACACAATTTTAAAAATGGGCCAAGGACTTGAATAGATGTTTCTCCAAGGAAGATGGGCCAATGAGCACATGATAAGATGCTCAACAGCCATAGTCATTAGAGAAATGCAGATAAAATCCATGATGAGATACCACTTCACACAAAACAAAAAAAAAGTGGGGAGTAAGAGCTGTCAGTAATGTGGAGAAATTGCAACCTTGTGCACTGCTGGTGGGAATGTAAAATGGTGCCACCACTATGGATAGCAGTCTGGCAGTTCCTCAAAAAAGTTAAATAGAATTACCATACGATCCAGCCAATTCTGGGTACATACCCCAAAGAATTGATGACAGGGACTCAAATACTCATGTTCATAGCAGCACTATTCACAAGAGCCAAAAGGCAGAAGCAACCCAAGTGTCCACCGACAGATGAATGGATAAAAAAGGTGGTCTATCCACACAATATAACTCAGCCCTAAAAAGGAGTGAAGCACTGACACAGGCTACAACGTGGCTGAACCCTGAACACGTGATGGTCAGTCAGAGCTCTGACCATGCAATGCAATCCTTGCTAGAAAGTCTGCAAATACACATGCGTGCACATGCGCACACACACACTTTTTTTTTTCCCCAGGGAGAGGAGACATTCCTCTTCTGATTCTTTCCATCGCTTACATCTTTATCACTTCATCTTACATCTTGATCATTATTAGTACATTTTTGCGCAGACTTCATTCAAAGCGCACTCACGGTATTTGCAGACACGCGATGGTTATGGGATAGAGGCGGGATGAAAATGCACTTGAGGGTGAGGTCAGGAAGTCCCACCCACTCTGCTTTCTTTGGATGTGGGTAATTCCATCTCCGCAGGGGCACAGACAGGGCCAGGAAGTCGGAGATACGTTGGGACTTTTTGTTTTTTAAGTTCTTTACTTTTTAAAAAAATTTTATTAGGGTTTAATTGATTTGCAGTGTTGTGTTAGTTTCAGACGTACAGCAAGTGAATCTGTTATACAAATACATCTGTCCACTCTTTCATATTTTTTCCCGTATAGGCCGTTACAGAGTGCTGAGGAGAGTTCCCTGTGCTCTACAGTAGGTCCTTGTTGTTTATATCTATTTTATGTATAGTCGTGTGTATATGTCAATCCCAATCTCCCAATGTATCCCTCCCCCTTACCCCCGGTAACCATAAGTTTTTTTTCTACATCTGTGACTCTATTTCAGTTTTGTAGATAAGTTCATTTGTATGTTGGGAATTTAAATGAGAAAGCTGAGTAGAAAATGGAGAGAGGACAGAAAAATTCGGACCCAGAGAACCTTGGAGAATGTGAACTCCTTGGGACCATCATGGTCTGTTGCTACCCAGAGTTGAGAGCCCCGGGGTGTACTGGGGTTGGCCAAGTATGCCTGGCCCGAGGGTGAAATATTGATCCCAGAAATCCTTAACAGTCCCATCAATTAGATGCATGTGCAGGCAGGGTTGATGGACACATGAGCAGGATGTGTATAGAACATCACTACTGATAAGGCAAAGGTACTAATTTGCTAGGGCAAATACTACAGACGGGGTTCCTTAAACATTAGACATTAATTTTCCCCAGTCCTGGAGGCTGGAATCTGAGATCCAGGCGTGGGCAGGGCTGGTTCCTCCTGAGGCCTCTCTCCTGGGCGTGTAGACGGCCATCTCCCCGATGTGTCCCCACAGGGTCGTCCCTCTGTGTGCGTCCGTGTCCTAATCTCCTCTTCTTATAAGGATCCCAGTCCTATGGGATCGGGATCCACCCTAGTGACCTCATTTTACCTTCATCACCTTCTTAAAGACCCCACTTCCAAATCCAGCCACATTCTGAGGTCCTAGGAGTTTGGACTTCACCATATGAATTTAGGGGGAACACAATTCAGTCCATAACAGGAGATCAGGGTATGGCACATATTTTTCCCTCCGCAAAGCTGCCCGTCTGCGTGGGGAATTTAGATCTGTACAGACACACTGAAATAAGCACTTTTTATTTTTGTCTCCATCAAAGAATGCAACCCTTCCCTCTTAAAATCATTCCGGGGGCGTAGAAAAATTATTTGACAGATGCCAAAGGAAACCAAAAACATGCTCGCATGTTTTATTCTTTGCACTTCCAAGCGTGTGTCCTTGAGTCTCTGTCAGTCCCAGTAAAGGGAGGGAAGGAGAGAAAAGTCAGGGGGGAGACCTCACTTACCCTCCTTGCTCAGGGATACATCTCCTCCCGTGGTTACTGTCCATTGAAAGCTTGATAAGCATCTCCTGTCTCCCAGTTGGAGGGACTTGGCTACATGTCTCATTTCACATCAATAACTAGTTCATCAGACAGGTAAATGGTAGGCAAACATAGTTTGCACATGTATCTTTAAGGCAAAAGGCAAAACGTCAAAAACACCTACTCCGGCATGGGTCTGGGAGATTGCAGCTGTGTGTCCATGCTCTAGGAGAACACGGTCATGCCTTCTGCTGAGAGGGGCGTGTCTCATAGGAAAATGGCAACTTGAGATTTAAATCCATCTGAGTTGGGTTTGAAACCCTGACCTGCTCCTACAGGACACTCCTTGTCTCTTTTATGGGTAAGTTTTATCAGTTGCACAATGGGAACTAAGACCCGCCTTGTCAAGGGCGTTGAGAGTTATCTATACTTGCTGTGAAGCACTTAGTAAACCCCAGCTTGGGTCATGCCAGACGCCCACCTGGAGTTGCTGTTGCATTTTTGCCCATGCAGGTAGGAGAATGTGGGCAAAGATAGGTAGGCACCCGGGGTGAGTTTTTTGACCTTATAGCATCCTCAGATCTCCCAGAAATTCTCACTGCCTTTACATAGTTTACACCTCAGTGTTTTACCTGTGGATTTTGCCATTTTTTTCTAATTAAACGTCTCATGTAAAACTTTAAAAATATAATATTTAAACCTTGGCCTAGGGTGGAAAAGATTCATTTTCCCCCAGCTTTATCGAGGTATAATTGACAAATACAATTGTAAGATATTTAAAGTGTATACTAGGATGATTTGGTATACATGGTGGAAGGATGGAATGCTTTCTTTTTCTTTCTTTTTCTTCCAGTTTTATTGGTAAGATGAATTCTTTCATCACACACACACACACCCCCTCAGTGGAGGTCCAAGAACTTGGCAAATATTTGCAAAACATCAGAGAAAGGCAGAGATGGAAATTCATACAACTGCATACCTATTGTGGGCACACCATAGTGAGCTTAATTCACGCTTTAAAAAGTTACTTCAGAACAAAATACACTATAAAGTGTATTTTACCATAAAGCAACCACTAAAATAACAATAACGTGCCTTCATCTTATTATTGCAAACATTTTCTGTGTTTCTATACAAACATATGAGCATAGTAATTTATTCAACTCATCATTTCACTTATCTAAACCAAAAACCTGCTAAAGCAAGAAAATAATAGGATAAAATCGCGACTAGATTTGAAAAGTAAAGTCTATGATTTAATTAATTGCATTTTAAAGTATTTAATACAACCTACTTTTTTAAAATTTATTTTTATTTTTGGTTGCATTGGGTCTTTGTTGCTGCGCGCAGGCATTCTCTAGTTGCGGCGAGCGGGGGCTGCTCTTTGTTGCAGTGCGTGGGCTTCTCATTGCGGTGGCTTCTCTTGTTGCAGAGCACGGGCTCTAGGTGCGCGGGCTTCAGTGGTTGTGGCTCGTGGGCTCAGTAGCTGTGGCTCGTGGGCTCTAGAGCGCAGGCTCAGTAGTTGCGGCGCATGGGCTTAGCTGCTCCACGGCATGTGGGATCTTCCCATACCGGGGCTCGAACCCGTGTCCGCTGCGTTGGCAGGCAGATTCCTAACCACTGTGCCACCAGGGAAGTCCCCAACCTGCTTTTTTATCCTCACCACTATATGAGTATACTTTCAATGCTTTAATTATACAGTTGAAACCTTTTAAAGCTTGTCATTTAAAATTGAAAATATTGGTTTAAGCTATAATAAACCTGAAATCAGTGTAGTCCTTATAAAGCAAGATGTCATTTAAATGTGTTCACATTTGTTCTTATATCTGTAATATTTTAGGCATGTTAACTTTTGTCTGTCTCTAATTAAAAAGTTAAAATTTAAAATAAAAATAAAGATACCACCTACTTTGATTCTGTAGGATTCAGTGCTAGAAATCTTAATGATGGTCTTCCCTAAGTCTGACCTTATCAGTTGCTTGTGGTCTTAAAGACAACTTAGAAATACTCTTTTTTCAGAGCCAAGCTGTCTTGACTTCCCCAGACTCTGGGATCCCTTTTTTCCTGTGTCCTCACGTTGGCTTCGTCCCAGCTGGGCTGGAGCAACCCTCCAAACTTGTGCAGATAGAGAAAACTCAGATTGCAAGAAAAGAACACAAGGGTCTGGTCCTTTCTGATCCCCGAAGGACCCCTCACTGGGGGGTTGCCTGTCATCAGGGCCAAATTTGTTTTCCATTTATGTTGAAACACAAAAGCCACCTGGGTTGAGTTTTTTGTTTCTGTTTTTTTCTCTTCCTCCTGAAAATTCCTTGCATTGTTCTATCTGGCACTCTGCCCTGAAGGGAGATTTTAGCAGCCCCTCCCCGTCCAAGTCTGTCTCATTTGGGGCACCTTGAAGAGGCAATGGTCCTTCCCGTGAATTTGGTCCCTACAGCTGTTCACCACGAACGCGGGAAACCCATCTCCCCTCCTAAAGACTTCGGCTTTCTGCTTCTGAGGAACACTCGGCCCCAGGGAATTACAGGGCTCCCTTAAATCTCTGCCGAGTCAAGATGAAAACAGCTCTGATACAGAGCTTTCACGTCGGAGGCACGAAGGCTTGTGAATGAAAGTCTGAAGATCAACTTTTCACAGAATAACGCTAACCCTGTTTTCTATCTGGATTCCTTGAGTGTTATGCATGCAGAGTCTGGAGTTGCTTTGTGGTTTTCCAGAGCCACGGGATATAGTGTTTATGATATAATATCCCAACACAAATTATATTACCAATGAGCACTGACATTTGAGTGGAAATATATAAATCAAAAGATTCTGTGGGTGGTTGTTGACGCCAATAGGTGTCTTTCATAAAGTCCAATGTCAGTGCCAAGGTAAGGGTGAAAAATGCGTTCTAATTATCATTTTATGTTGTTCCTGCCTTCTGCTAAGAGCAGATTTTTTTTTTCAAAGTCCTATTCATTTTACCCTTTACATTTTAATGCCTTATTAAAACACAAATATAAAATGTGAGCATAAGCTAAATACATAACATATTTATATATTAAACTACAGATTATCATTTACAAATCTTGCATACATATATATATAACTTATGCATTCAATATATTTACATAAAATAGAAATAGAGGCATACCTTAAACTGTAAATCTCTTCTGTGGATTTCTTTTTTTTTCTTTAGTGGATTCTTGATGTTACCTAGATATGCCCATATCTGCCTGAACTCATTTGTTTAGCAATATATTTCTCCAGTCATCTAGGGAAATTACAATTATGCGTCAAGTTTATGATGCGGTATCTTTGCTTCCCCTTTTTTTCTCATAAAACACAGGATCCAGGTGTTACTCTGAAATAAGCCCATGTGTAAGGTTTCCACTTAGCATCATGAAGTGGGTGGATTGTAAGTCTGTACTTGACTATAAACTAATAGAGATTACTATACATTCACATTCTACCTCGGGAAAAGTTACAATTATTTTTACATGCTGATAATATGTAAGAGTGTGTTTCTGTTGTTCACAGTACAAAAACTGAAATCCTATCGCCTGTGCTAGAAGTATATACTTAGAAAAATAAGAGTTACCTATCATAAAAGTCTGCTAGGGCTTCCCTCGTGGCGCAGTGGTTGAGGGTCCGCCCGCCGATGCAGGGGACACGGGTTTGCGCCCCGGTCCGGGAAGATCCCACGTGCCACGGAGCGGCTGGGCCCGTGAGCCATGGCCGCTGAGCCTGCGTGTCCGAAGCCTGTGCTCCAAAAAGTCTGCTAGATGTCTTAAAGAAAGAAAACCAACTAAAATTATGGTGACCCTTAGTAGTTTATTTTTGGTTTGGTTCATTGCTGTCCTCACTGGATTCATAACCTCTGGCATCTTGGCTTTGACTTTCCAAGTCTCTCATCTAGCTAGCTATCCCTTCGCATATATTTTGTACAGAATACAATAAGGTGAGAAGGACAGCACAAACACATGCCAGAATAGGAAAGACAGGAAGAGGAAAATAACAGAATTGCCATATCCATCTTACCAAATTCATCTAGAGCATCACCTAAGAAGAAATGGTAATGCAAGACAGCATGTCTTGGGCCTTACATCCAGCAACAGAATCCCACCGTTTATAAAATCCGTGTACTGCCTGCCTAGGAATTATGTTTTTTCTCCAAGAAATGACTCATTTTATTACCATAACCCATGTATACGTTTGTTCTGATTCTGAAAAATAGTTTTGAATAGGCAAAACTAGTTCTGTTTATACCTGAAGACATTTTTTAAAATAACGTTTTTACCAGCTACGGGTTGTCTACAATAACATATTTATTCAGAATATCTGGAAAATATTTCAGTGGAAATTACAAAATAGGGTTTTATTGTAAACTTAGTAGTCAGTGCATGAGGTATGACAGCCTCTGTTGTTGAGTATGTTTTAAAGATCAAGAGGTAAAATGAACAAAATCAGGTGCAATATATTTTATTACCCTTCTAAAATCTCTAAACACCTCTTCATTTTATTATTTAATGTTTTTACAATCAGTCTGTGAGACAGATAAGGCAATGACAGAGATGAGAAAAGTGAAGCTTGCTTAAGACTATTTCAAAATTGAGTCCTGGCCTCGGGATTAGAAAGTAGCTGTCCACCATTTCAGAAAAATGACTTTTTCCACATATCACATCATGAATTGTTATTCTCCTTAAATTTTAAATTCTTAATCCTTTTTCTTTTTAGCCAGAAGCGAGATGACTTGAAGATAGTGGGAAAACACAAACATGGTGTCAGAAGGCTCACTAGGGAAATTCTTAATCCCTCTGAGATGAAGTGTCATATAACACCTTCATTAACTTAGTATCTGTCAAGATCTCTGTCCTTAAGGGACGAACCTTTCAGTTACCAGATCATGTGTAAATGGTGTCAGAAACCGAGGATGGTGCGAATGAGTGGGATAATGATGTTGAGTTTGGTTTCCAATGATCTCCTCATCAGTATTATCTCTTTGTGATTTTAAGGGGATCTTGGCTTATCTTGTCAAAATAAGAAAAGAGCCATTACAAATATAAGAAGAAGCCAAAAAGAGCATCAAAACTCTTTGAATCCTGCGTGGTACCCTATCTCAAAATTTCAGGCTCAGGAAATGTTTGTGGATTGAGTTTTTAGTGATGACAGAATTACTCTAACTGGCATAGAATCAAAACTAGTACAGAATGGAAAACTCACTCTGGAAATAAGAAAGACAACAGGATGACAGGTATAACTAGTAGAAGGACTGAAATATCCAAAACATTAATCTATAACCACCTTTCAACATTTGCTTTTCCTAAGTCTATATGACCCCTGATAAGTGAACAGAGTGCAATCCTTGGTAAAATCCAACTTTGACTTCTGGTCCATAAATTTAAATTGCTATCCACTGTGAATTTGAGAGACACTAAATTTCCTAAGAAGAGAAGTGACAGATATTATTACTATGTTCTTTTGCTCAGCTATAAATGAAAAAAACAAAACTCTTAGATCCCTGATATATTCAGAATTATATAATCCTAAACTATAAGATATTAAAAAATAGATTTTGTAAAGCAGCTTATTGGTGCAAGTTTATGTCAGAATTCTTTGTGCCATAGAATTATGATATGATCCAGCAATTCCAATTCAGGGTATATACTAAAAAGGAATAAAAGCAGGAAGTCAAAAAGACATTCGTACACGCACATTCATAGCAGCATGATTCACAGTAGCCAAAAGGTGGAAACAAGCAAAGTGTCCAAGGATGGATGATGAATAAACAAAATGTGGTTTATGCATACAAGGGAGTATCATTTAGTCTTAAAAAGGAAGGAAATTCTGACCCAGTCTACAACGTGGATGAACTCTGAGGACATTATGCTAAGTAAACAAGCCAGATGTAAAAGGACAAATACTATCCGATCCCACTTTTTGAGGTACCTTGACAAGTCAAATCCATAGAGACAGAAAGTAGAAAGGTGGGCGACAGGGGCTGGGGTATGGGGTGGGAAGTTAGTGTTTAATGGGGACAGGGTTTTAGTTCGGGAAGATGAAAAGTTTCTGGAGATGGATGGTGGGGATGTTTCCACAGCTTTGTGAATGCCCTTATGCCACTGAGCTGTATACTTAAAAGCGGTTAAACTGGTAAATTTTGTGTTACGTATATTTTCCCACAATAAAAAATACTTTTAACAGAATAAAGTAAAAAGTGTATGGCAAATTTCTTTCTTACCAAACAGTGATTATCGTTGTAGCTTTATCTAGCTATCTTTGGCGCTCTTAAAGACATTTGTTAAAACTGAAGGAAAATCCATTTCCATTCAGATGCCCTGAGGGCCAAGTCCCAACCTGTCCCTGACGAGCAGAGTTTAACAAGGGATATTTTCATAGATTTCCCTTCATTAGCATGAATTCCTGCTGACATGATGCAGAACTAATTGGTGCCCTATATTTCATATCCTCCCCACATGGGACCTGTAAAAACTGGAAACTCTAAGACTCAGTGTCAGTTAGCAGTTTGGGTCGGATGCCACTGTTCTCTCTTGTCACCCAGTGAAAAGCGTGCTTTAAGCTTCCATGAACACAATGGCTCTTTTTTTCTTATGTGACACCAATTGGCTTCTCAGCTCCAGGTCACATCCACCCACAGACAATGGCAAAACTTAGCATCGCAGAAACCCCAGACTAAACTGTGTTTAATAAAAATCCCTTATCCCAGCTTCAGTGTAGCAATCTGACCGGGTCTTTTTTGAGATTATGTACAGAAAATAATATTATTGTTTTACCAAGTGTTATCAAACCTGAAATGAGCGTTTTTACGTTCTGAAAGCCCCATTAAATGCTTGCCATTTATCACTACTCCAGGAAGCACTTTGGTATCATCCCCGTTTGTGAGAGGTGCAGCCTTGTCATGGCAGTTTTGAGTAGATGACTACACTGCCCATCGGTCCATTGTGTGTGGTCCAGCAGGGATTCCATCTGATGGCTTTGCTTGTGTAGAACAAGAGAGAACAAGTTCTATACTTGGATGTGGATGAGAGCCTCAAGCTCCCACTGGACTCACTGGGTCCATGTCTCAGTCCCACGGGTGGTACATCTCTGGAGACATGAGTCAGATTTGGGGAACGACCCAGGATGCTGTTTTTAGTGGGCTGGTTCTAGGTGTGCATCCAGCCGTGTATGGGTGGGTAGATGGAGGGTGGGCAGAAGATTCTGGTGGGGTCTACGTGGAGTTCCTCAGATGGGCTGGATTCCCCATTAAACCTCCCTGAGCACCCCAAGGCTTTGTCTGTGAGGGACACATCTCTGCCTACACAAACAGACTTTCTGGTCCTGATGAGTTTTAACTACTATGTACCAGGAGGAAACATTTACCGCGATTAAACTTTTAATAACACTTCATTAAGATTATACCATCTGGGGCTTCCCTGGTGGCGCAGTGGTTGAGAGTCCGCCTGCCGATGCAGGGGACGCGGGTTCGTGCCCCGGTCTGGGAAGATCCCACACGCCGCGGAGCGGCTGGGCCCGTGAGCCATGGCCGCTGAGCCTGCGCGTCCGGAGCCTGTGCTCCGCAACGGGAGAGGCCACAGCAGTGAGAGGCCCGCGTACCGCAAAAAAAAAAAAAAAAGATTATACCATCGGAAGCAACTTGGCTGCCAAAGACCCAGCTGTTATCATAACCTTGGGGTCTATTTACAGAGGAAGAAGAATTAAACCAGGCTGCGATTCCCCTGCTGTTTTCTCTTCCTGGATTAAAAAAGATACTCTAAAAAAAAAAACAAAGTATTTCTCTGAGAATTAAATTTGTCGAAATGCATGTGCATTCATTTATTGAGAACAGAATCCAAACATTGGATTTTCAGCATTCCCTCCTATTTTTTTCAGCTTTTGGCTTCACATCACCTTTTTTTTTCCTTTTCAGTTCCGAAGGCACATCCAAAAAGCACCCACAGAAAATAATTTAACGTTTTCTCTTCCTAAAGTATTTTCATAATCTAAAGTGTCAGTGCCTTCCTTTTAAGTTTATATATTTCCACAAAGAAAAAATATATGCTCTTACTGGCACACGAAGATATCCTTAACAGTCATCATCATAATAAAGTACACCTACTCCACATGCCAGAGGAATGAAGAAAACAGATTGTTCTCTCTCCGGTAACCTTAGAAATGTGCTCAGTTATTTTTATGGCTTCTTTGAGCCAACTTAAAATGCAAGTGGTTTTCAAGTTAGGTCGTTAGAATTCTAACGTTTGCGAAGTTTGTAAAACTCATGCCTGCTACCCCTGTGCTGTCTTTGATCTCATGAGCCCCGAGTCATCTTTCCCTTGGCCTCTCCCAATGCTTCTTTTCTGGGTCACACACAGGATGGTCATCACCAGCACCATGTCTGAAATAATGGTTCCCAGAACTCCACTTTCTAACCCCGACTCTGGGGTAACCACCTCCAGGGTCCTCCCACATCTCTAGGGCGCCGACACATGGACCAGTCTGGTTGTATTTCCACGACTTACGGTCCACTTCATGGCTGAGAGCCATAATCACTGCCTTGCAAACACCCAAAGCTCTTGGACAACAGAATTCAACACCAAGCTTGCTAAAATCCAGATTGCCAGTTCCCCCTGAGCTGGGTGTGAGACAAACTGGGACCTGGGACCCTTTGCTGCAGGGCTTGCACCTGGACACACCTCTCCTCAAGCAACAAGATACAAAGAAACTATAAGGGACTAAAAATAACTGCATGCATGCCCAGTTGGGGCAAATTATAGACAAAAAGATACAAAAAGACCAAAAAAACCCAACTGCCACTTCTGAAGAGCCAGGAGCAAAAGCAGAGAGTCGGGAGCAAAAGCAGGGCACTGCACATCCCCCCTGCACACAAGACCACAAAGGGGTGGGCAGACCCCCTAAGCCTCCCCTCCAGCCAGACCCCTGGACACACACCTACCCTCACCCCGTGTGAGGAATCAGCTCGTCCCCCCTTGGGAAGCGAGCAAGGGAACCTGTTACTTGTTCTAACTTCCCCATGCTGTAGCAGGGGTCCCAATAAAGCCTCGCCTGAATTTCTCGTCGGGCCTCTAGAGGCCAAGAACTCTGGTCAGTAACAGTTGTGGGCTGGAGAAATATCACACCAGTGTGCCCATTTGTCTGGTGTACCCTTTTCCTCCCGGTGCAATTCTTTCCCCACTTTTTAAAATCATTGTTTTCCATGTCTCCCCGTTTTCTTAAAACCTCAGTATGCCTTCCCCAGCCTAAGCGAATGATCTTGCCTTCAGTCTTACAGAGGAACAGAAATTCTCTTAGCTGAGCTTGACCTCACCTCCCTTCCATCAAACCCACCCGCCTTTTCTCTATTGCCTGCAACTCACGTGGAAGAAGTATCTGAGAGTATGAATGTTGAAACGCCTGTACTTTCCTTCCCTGCTCTTGGCAACCCGAGGTAACACCCACAGTCACAAAGGGTGGGTGTACTGTCCATGGACCCTCTCCTGGGTCATGTCCATCTTCATCGCCTGCTGCCCTGGATGTTCTGTCTCAGGACTTGTGCAAACTCAAACTTTTGGAGGGTGGGGGGTGATCGTGAATGCCCCCTGTATTATCCACAACAAACAAGGATGGGTTTGGGGCATAGATGTCCCATCCTTGTGGGGGGGGGGGG
>RJWK010057457.1:0-14139 GCA_004363435.1 Platanista minor
TAATGGAGATAAAAACAAAAATAAACTAGTGGGTCCTAATGAAACTTCAAAGCTTTTGCACAGCAAGGAAACCATAAACAAGACGAAAAGACAACCCTCACGATGGGAGAAAATATTTGCAAATGAATCAATGGAAAAAGCATTAATCTCCAAAATATATAAACAGCACATGCAGCTCAATATTAAAAAAACAAACAACCCAATCCAAAAATGGGCAGAAGACCTAAATAGACATTTCTCCAAAGAAGGCACACAGATGGCCAAGAGGCACATGAAAAGCTGCTCAACATCACTAATTATTAGAGAAATGCAAATGAAAACTACAATGAGGTATCACCTCACACCAGTTAGAATGGGCATCATCAGAAAATCTACAAACAACAAATGCTGGAGAGGGTGTGGAGAAAAGGGAATCCTCTTGCACTGTTGGTGGGAATGTAAATTGATACAACCAGTATGGAGAACAGTATGGGGGTTCCTTAAAAAACTAAAAATAGAATTGCCATATGATCCAGCAATCCCACTACTGGGCATATACCCAGAGAAAACCATAATTCAAAAAATCACATGTACCAGAATGTTCATTGCAGCACTATTTACAATAGCCAGGTCATGGAAGCAACCTAAATGCCCACCGACAGATGAATGGATAAAGAAGAAGTGGTACATATATACAATGGAATATTACTCAGCCATGAAAAGGAATGAAATTGGGTCATTTGTTGAGATGTGGATGGATCTAGGGACTGTCATACAGAGTAAAGTAAGTCAGAAAGAGAAAAACAAATATCGTATATTAACGCATATATGTGGAACCTAGAAAAATGGTACAGATGAACTGGTTTGCAGGGCAGAAATTGAGACACAGATGTAGAGAACAAACATATGGACACCAAGGGGGGAAAACCGTGGGGGGGTGGGGGTAGTGGTGTGATGAATTGGGCAATTGGATTGACATGTATACACTGCTTTGTATAAAACTGATGACTAATAAGGACCTGCTGTATAAAAAAATAAAATTAAATTAAAATTTTTTTTTAAAAAGAAGCTTTTGCTTACACACACAAGTTATTTTTTTCCTTAGAATTTGAATCTCTAAAACATTATGGTGATGATGATTATATAACAACCCCTAATAGTTAAAAGCCTTCCTAAGGTGGCTTATCATAATTCTTTCACATATTTTTGTGAGGGAATTTATTTTTTAAATATCTTAATAATAAAATCAAGTATGCAGTTGCTATAAATGAGATCAAGATAGGTTGATAAGTTAGAACAAATATATTTTTTCTGTGTAATGCATTTGCATTTATAGATATGCATTAAAATAAACATTCCCTTATTAGAACTTAAGAGAGAAATATGAAATAAGGTTTATTTTCTAAACATTCAGAGTTTATTTTCTTATTATAACTATATGAGCATGATTGCAACATTATCGCAAATGAATTGTTCAGTACTTTCACTGATGTAGTAGCTATGTGCCTGAATTATTTTGCAAAAATTCTTGTTAACAACTCTCTTATTTTTGCTCCATTTACTTATTTTCAGCCAATAAAGCCATGTGAACCAATAAAAAACAAACAAACAAACAAACAAAACAATACTTCGATGTTAACTTCCTGAATTTGATGGTTGTATTACAGCTATTTGTGAGAATGTTCTTGACTGTGTGAATTTATATACTAAGATGTTCTTTGGTGATGAAGCGTCAGTTTGGCAACTTATCCTTGAATGGTTCTGCAAAAAAGAGTTTCTTTTACTGTCCTTGGATCATTTTGGTAAGTTCGAGGATGTTTTGAAATAAAATTACTATTAAAAAATAAAAGAAAACGTTTGGCATTTGGAAAGAACTGCACTGGTTGCCAATGCTTGAAATGCAATGTGAGATCACAAACCCAAAGTACAGTTCCAGACTTTCAGTTATGCTACCATGCAGGGGAGGAGAGTTCCAGAATGCTAGCAAGTAGAACACCAAACAGCTCTTTTGAGTCATACCGAACAGGGCAAAGTGACTGGAGGGTGAGGAGTTGGTTCCAGTGCAGGTCAAGCAGGAATCAGAGCTCTATCCCTACATGCAGTTCAGCGATGACTCTGGAGTTTAAGGAAAACTTAGGTGTAGGAGCAAAACAGAAGCCCAGCTAGCCCAACAAGATAGAGAACAGGGCACAAAGTAACATTCAGAAGAGGAACCCAAGTGGTGAGACTCGGAGTCCCAGACCATTCCTTCATCTCTCTCTCTCTATTTATTATTTTTAATAGCAAAAAAACTGTGGGGGATGGGGGGGGACTTAAATGTCCATCAATGGGAGATTGGCTAAGTACATTGTAATACAGCCATACAATGAAATACTTCCCAACTAGAGTTGACCTTTTAATAACACAGGTTTGAACTGCGTGGGTGTGTGTATACATGGATGTTTTTCAGTAGTAAATACAATAGTACTACACAATCCACAGATGCAGAACCTCAGATGTGGAGGACTGACTATAAGTTATACTTGAATTTTTGACTGTGTGGAGGCTCAGGGCCCCTAACCCCTGCATTGTTCAAGAGCCAATTACATTTTTAAAATGTGGCTTACCTATATGTTCTGACTGCAAATCCACAAGAGCAGGCAATTCGTCTACTCCATTGTTTACTGCTCTGTCCCTAGTGCTTGAAAAGAGTGTGGCATGTAGTCGTCGTTCAATAAATATTTGTTGAATATAGAAAGGAATGAATGTTAATTTTTTTAAAAAGTTGCAAATTAATATGAATAGTCCAATCTCATCTAAGTTTTACCTGGATGTCCCAGGTCCTCAAGGGTTTAGCCTTTTCCTTTAAATACTCAAATCTAACACCTCTAGCCCTAATCACTTTTAACTTTTTGGGAGGAGAGGGGGACATATTTCTAAAGGAGAGAGGGCTAACATTCTCTTGGAGGTTGCCTGTCACCTCATTCTAATTTCCTGCTCAGTTTTTCTAAGCTTCACCTAAGCACCTCTTTGGCCTCTCCCTCCACCACTTGGCCATCAGCATGGGCTGTCTTTCTTTATTCTCTCTATCACCACTAATAAAAGGCTGGTTGTGCAGTATACTTTAATTGAAGACCTGTGAACAATGGAGGTTCATTTCAGCTTAGTACACAGAACTACATGAAAATGAATGTCAGGCATCATTGCCATTCCTAAACCCACAGGGTACTCTTTGACAAGGAACATTCTCTCCCATGCTTGTGGCCCTCCTGATTCCCAGACTCCCATGAGTCCACCTCACCAGCTCTTTATTACCTGGGCATACCCTCACAACTTTTATTTTCCCACATCCAAGGTTTTCTTCATTACATATCCCCTGCTTGCTCTCATGCAGCTCTAGAAACAGTGAAAATAACTGTTACTTTACTATGAACAGCAATTTTGGTCTCAAGCTTTCCATTCAACTGAGCCCTGAGTCTTTCCTTTTCCTTTGTGTGGCTCTGAAAAGTGGCCCTGTTCAGAGCCACTAAACGAACCCATTATTGTTTTCTCCCACCAACATGCAGGTATCTCCCCAAAACAATGTCTACCCTCCTAGATGAATCTGCTCAAAGTGAAGGCTATTTGGGAACCAGTAAATGTTCTAGCCTCATTATGCATGGATATAATCAGAAACACGATAAGCGAAAACATCAACAGTAGTTGTATATGGCAGATGGGGTACCAGAGGTTGAAATAAAATATACCTACAGGGCTAAGTAGGCAACATAACCAAGTGAATCAAGCTGATGTAAGAAATATTTCTTCCAAAGAACAATAAAGTTTGCAGGAGCAATTATCTGCCAGATATGTGCCTGATTTATTTTTTACAAATACAAATGGTCACGAACACACGAAAAGATACCATTTACCATCAGGGAAAAGCAAATTAAAACCACAGTGAGATACCACTTCACACCGACTAGAATGGCTAGAATAAAAAGTCAGACAATAAGTGTTGGTGAGGATATGGAGAAATTGGAACCCTCACACACTGCTGGTAGAAATGTAAAACAGTGCTTGGAAACAGTCTGGCAGTTTCTAAAATGCTTTAACATAGAGTTACCATGTGATCCAGCAATTCCACTCCTAGGTATATACCCAAGAGAAAAGAAAACATCCACACAAAAACTGGTACACAGGAAAGGACCTTAAAGATGGCGGAGGAGTAAGACGTGGAGATCACCTTCCTCCCCACAAATACATCAAAAATACATGTACACATGGAACAACCTACAGAACACCTACCTATTGAATGCTAGCAGAAGACCTCAGACTTCCCAAAATGGTGCGCAAGGAGAGGAGATTCAGAGCACCGCCTAAACGAGCTTCAGAGACAGGCAAGAGCCACAGCTATCATCGCAGACACCAGAGACAGGCATGAAACGCTAACATTGCTGCTGTAGCCACCAAGAACCATGTGGGCAAGCACAGGTCACTATCCGCACCTCCCCTTCTGGGAGGCTGTTCAGCCTGCCACTGCCAGGGTCCCGTGATCCAGGGACAACTTCCCTGAGAGAACACATGGCATGCCTCAGGCTGTTGAAACGTCACATTGGCCTCTGCCGCTGCAGGCTATCCCCGCATTCTGTACCCCTCCCTCCCCGCAGCCTGAGTGAGCAAGAGCCCCCTAATCAGCCGCTCCTTTACCCCGTCCTGTCTGGGTGAAGAACAGATACCAGAGGGCAACCTACATGCAGAGGCAGGGCCAAATCCAAAGCTGAATACCAGGAGCTGTGCAAACAAAGAAGAGAAAGGGAAATTCCTCCATGCAGCCTCAGGAGCAGCGGATTAAATCCCCACAATCAACTTGATATACACTGCATCTGTGGAATACATGAATAGACAATGAATCATCACAAAATTGAGGCAGTGGACATTGGGAGCAAATGTAGACTTGGGGTTTGCTGTATGCGACTGACCAGTTTCTGATTTTTATGTTTATCTCAGTTTAGCTTTTAGCCCTTGTTATCATTGGTAGATTTGTTTATTGGTTTCGTTGCTCTCTTTTTTTTTTAATTACTTGTTTTACTTTAATAATATTTTCTTTAATTTTTTTTTTTTTTTTTTGCGGTACAGGGGCCTCTCACTGTTGTGGCCTCTCCCGTTGCGGAGCACAGGCTCCGGACGCACAGGCTTAGAGGCCATGGCTCACGGGCCCAGCCACTCCACAGCATGTGGGATCTTCCTGGACCGGGGCATGAACCCGCGTCCCCTGAATCGGCAGGCAGACTCTCAACCACTGTGCCACCAGGGAAGCCCTTCTTTAATTTTTTACTTTAAAATTTTATTTCCCTCCCTCCCTCCCTCCCTCCTTCCCTCTCTCGTTTTCTCTCTCTCTCTCTTTCTTTCTTTCTTTCCTTCTCTCTTTCTTTCTTTCTTTCCTTCTCTCTTTCTTTCTTTTTCTCCCTTTTCTTCTGTGCTTGGTACTCCGGCCGGGTGTCAGGCCTAATTCTCTGAGGTGGGAGAGCCGAGTTCAGGACATTGGACCACCAGAAACCTCCTGGCCCCACATAATATCAATCAGAGACAGCTCTCCCAGAGATCTCCATCTCAATGCTAAGGCCCAGCTCCACCCAATGGCCAGCAAACTCCAGTGCTGGACGCCCCATGTCAAACAACTAGCAAGACAGGAACACTACCACACCCATTAGCAAAGAGGATGCCTAAAATCATACTAAGGTCAGAGACACCCCAAAACACACCACAGGATGCAGCCCTGCCCACCAGAAAGACAAGATCCAGCCCCACCCATGAGAACACAGGCACCAGTCCCCTCCACAGGAAGCCTACACCACCACTGAAACAACCTTACCCACTGGGGGCAGACACCAAAACCAATGGGAACTCTGAACCTGCAGCCTGCAAAAAAGAGACCCCAAACACGGTAAGTTAAACAAAATGAGAAGACAGAAATACACACAGCAGATGAAGGAGCAAGGTAAAAACCCACCAGACCAAACAAATGAAGAGGAAATAGGCAATCTACCTAAAAATGAATTCAGATTAATGATAGTAAAGATGATACAAAATCATGGAAATAGAATGGAGAAACTAAAAGAAACGTTCAACAAGGACCTAGAAAAACTAAAGAGAAAACAAACAGTGATGAACAACACAATAAATGAAATTATAAATTCTCTAGAAGGAATCAATAGCAGAATAACTGAGGCAGAAGAACGGATAAGTGACCTGGAAGATAAAATAGTGGAAATAACTACCACAGAGCAGAATAAAGAAAAATGAAAAGAATTGAGGACAGTCTCAGAGACCTCTGTGACAAAATTAAATACACCAACAATCGAATTATAGGGGTCCCAGAAGAAGAAGAGAAAAAGAAAAGGACTGAGAAAATTTTGAAGAGATAATAGTTGAAAACTTCCCTAATATGGGAAAGGAAAGAATCAGTCAAGTCCAGGAAGCACAAAGAGTCCCATACAGGAGAAATCCAAGGAGAAACACACCAAGACACATATTAATCAAACTATCAAATATTAAATACAAAGAAAAAATATTAAAGGCAGCAAGGGAAAAGCAACAAATAACATAAAAGGCAATCCCCATAAGGTTAGCAGCTGATCTTTCAGCAGAAGCTCTGCAAGCAAGAAGAGAGTGTCAAGACATACTTAAAATGATGAAAGGGAAAAACCTACAACCAAGATTACTCTACCCAGCAAGGATCTCATTCAGATTCAACAGAGAAATTAAAACCTTTACAGACAAGCAAAAGCCAAGAGAATTTAACACCACCAAACCAGCTTTACAACAAATGCTAAAGGATCTTCTCTAGGCAGGAAACATAAGAGAAGGAAAAGACCTACAATAACATACCCAAAACAATTAAGAAAATGGTAATAGGAACATACATATTGTTAACTACCTTAAATGTAAATGGATTAAATGCTCCAACTAAAAGACGTAGACTGGCTGAATGGATACAAAAACAAGACCTGTATATATGCTATCTACAAGAGACACACTTCAGACCTAGGGACACATACAGACTGAAAGTGAGAGGATAGAAAAAAATATTCCATGCAAATTGAAATCAAAAGAAAGCTGGAGAAGCAATGCTCATATCAGAAAATATAGACTTTAAAATAAAGACTATTACAAGAGACAAAGCAGGACACTACATAATGATCAAGGGATCAATCCAAGAAGAAGATATAACGATTGTAAATATTTATGCACCCAACATAGGAGCACCTCAATACATAAGGCAAATGCTACAGCCATAAAAAAGGGGAACTCGACAGTAACACAATAATAGTAGGGGACTTTAACACCCCACTTTGACCAATGGATAGATCAACCAAAATGAAAATAAATAAGGAAACACAATCTTTAAATGACACATTAAACAAGATGGACTTAATTGATATTTATAGGACATTCCATCCAAAAACACCAGAAAACACTTTCTTCTCAAGTGTTCATGGAACATTCTCCACGATAGATCATATCTTGGGTCACAAATCAAGCCTTGGTAAATTTAAGAAAATTGAAATCGTATCAAGTATCTTTTCTGAGCACAATGCTATGAGACTAGATATTAATTACAAGAAAAAAAACTGTGAAAAATAAAAACACATGGAGACTAAACAATACACTACTTAATAACCAAGAGATCACTGAAGAAATCAAAGAGGAAATCAAAAAATACCTAGAAACAAATGACAATGAAAACACGATGACACAAAACCTCTGGGATGCAACAAAAGCAGTTCTAAGAGGGAAGTTTATAGCAATACAATCCTACCTGAAGAAATAAGAAAAAACTGAAATAAACAACCTAACCTTACACCTAAAGCAATTAGAGAAAGAAGAACAAAAAATCTCCAGAGTTAGCAGAAGGAAAGAAATCATAAAGATCAGATCAGAAATAAATGAAAAAGAAGTGAAGGAAACAATAGCAAAGATCAATAAAATTAAAAGCTGGTTCTTTGAGAAGATAAACAAAATTGATAAACCATTAGCCAGACTCATCAAGAAGAAAAGGGAGAAGACTCCAATCAACAGAATTAGAAACAGAAAAGGAGAAATAACAACTGACACTGCAGAAATACAAAGGATCATGAGAGATTACTACAAGCAACTATGTGCCAATAAAATAGACAACCTGGAAGAAATGGACAAACTCTTAGAGAAGAACAACCTTCTGAGACTGAACCAGGAAGAAATAGAAAATATAAACAGATCAATCACAAGCACTGAAATTGAAACTGTGATTAAAAATCTTCCAACAGGCGCTTCCCCAGTGGCACAGTGGTTGAGAGTCTGCCTGCCGATGTAGGGGACACAGGTTCGTGCCCCGGTCCGGGAAGATCCCACATGCCGTGGAGAGGCTGGACCCATGAGCCACAGCCGCTGAGCCTCCACGTCCGGAGCCTGTGCTCTGCAATGGGAGAGGCCACAACAGTGAGAGGCCCGCGTACCACCAAAAAAAATAAATAAATCTTCCAACAAACAAAAGCACAGGACCAGATGGCTTCACAGGCGAATTCCATCAAACATTTACAGAAGAACTAACACCTATCCTTCGCAAACTCTTCCAAAATATACCAGAGGGAGGAACACTCCCAAACTCATTCTACGAGACCACCATCACCCTGATATTAAAACCAGACAAAGATGTCACAAAAAAAGAAAACTACAAGCCAGTATCACTGAGGAACACTGGTGCAAAAATCCTCAACAAAATACTAGCAAACAGAATCCAACAGCACATTAAAAGGATCGTACACCATGGTTCAAGTGGGATTTATACCAGGAATGCAAGGATTCTTCAATATACACAAATCAATCAATGTGATACACCATATTATCAAATTAAAGGATAAAAACCACATGATAATCTCAATAGATGCGGAAAAAGCTTTCAACAAAATTCAACACCCATTTATGATAAAACCTCTCCAGAAAGTAGGCATAGAGGGAATTTAACTCAACATAATAAGGGCCATATATGACAAAGCCACAGCCAACATCATTCTCAATGGTGAATAACTGAAACCATTTCCCCTAAGACCAGGAACAAGACAAGGTTGCCCACTCTCACCACTATTATTCAACATAGTTTTGGACGTTTTAGCCACAGCAATCAGAGCAGAAAAAGAAAGAAAAGGAATCCAAATCGGAAAAGAAGAAGTAAAACTGTCACTGTTTGCAGATGACATGATACTATCTATACATAAAGAATCTTAAAGATGTTACCAGAAATGTACTAGAGGTAATCAATGAATTTAGTAAAGAATCAGGATACAAAATTAATGCACAGAAATCTCTTTCATACCTATACACCAATGATGAAAAATCTGAAAAAGGAATTAAGGAAACACTCCCATTTACCATTGCAACAAAAAGAATAAAATATCTCGGAATAAACCTACTGAAGGAGACCAAAGACCTGTATGCAGAAAACTATAAGACACTGATGAAAGAAATTAAAGAAGATACAAACACATGGAGAGATAAACCATGTTCTTGGACTGGAAGAATCAACATTGTGAAAATGACTGTACGACCCAAAGCAAACTACAGATTCAATGCAATCTCTATGAAACTACCACTGGCATTTTCACAGATTTAGAACAAACAATTTCACAATTTGTATGGAAACACAAAAGACCCCAAATAGCCAAAGCAATCTTGAGAAAGAAAAACGGAGCTGGAGGAATCAGGCTCCCTGATTTCAGACTATACTACAAAGCTACAGTAATCAAGACAGTATGGTACTGGCAGAAAAACAGCCATATAGATCAATGGAACAGAATAGAAAACCCAGAGATAAACCCACTCACATATGGTCACCTTATCTTTGATAAAGGAGGCAAGAATATACAACGGAGAAAAGACAGCCTCTTCAATAAATGGTGCTCGGAAAACTGGACAGATACATGTAAAAGAATGACATTAGAACACTCCCTAACACCGTATACAAAAATAAACTCAAAATGGATTCAAGACCTAGACAAAAGGCCAGACACTATAAAATTTTTAGAGGAAAACATAGGCAGAACACTCTATGACATAAATCACAGCAAGATCATTTTTGAACCACCTCCTAGAGAAATGGAAATAAAAACAAATGGTACCTAATGAAACTTAAAAGCTTTTCCACAGCAAACGAAACCATAAATAAGACGAAAAGACAATCCTCAGAATGGGAGCAAATATTTGCAAATGAAGCAACTGACAAAGGATTAATCTCCAAAATATAGAAGCAACTTATGCAGCTCAATATCAAGGAAACAAAAAACCCAATTCAAATACGGGCAGAAGACCTAAATAGATACGTCTTCAAAGAAGATATAGAGATTGCTAACAAACACATGAAAGTATGCTCAACATCACTAATCATTAGAGAAATGCAAATCAAATCTACAATGAGGTGTCACTTCACACCAGTCAGAATGGCCATCCTCAAAAATCTACAAACAAAAAGTTCTGGAGAGTGGGGCTTCCCTGGTGGCGCAGTGGTTGGGAGTCCGCCTGCCGATGCGGGCGACACGGGTTTGTTCCCCGGTCTGGGAAGATCCCACATGCTGCGGAGCGGCTGGGCCCGTGCGCCATGGCCGCTGAGCCTGTGCGTCCGGAGCCTGTGCTCCGCAACAGGAGAGGCCACAGCAGTGAGAGGCCAGCGTACCACAAAAATAATAATAATAATAAATTTTTAAAAATAAAAAGAAAAAGTAAATAAAAGAAAAATAAAGGTAGATGATTTATAATCTTGTCTTTCTGAACTTTTATATCCTAAAACTAAGCACACGGACACATGCACTTGTATGAACTGATGACAGTTTTTTGGGGGTTTTTTTAATAATTGAAAAAAAGAGTCAGACTGATTACTCTTTGGAGAAAAGGGTACCGTGTGTCTTCTCAGCTCCCCTCAAAATAGGCTTCACAAAGGAGATGCAGGAGATGGAGCCTGAATAGAGTGGCTGTGCAGGTGGATAGTAGGGGCTGGGGGATGGCTGAGAGAGTAAATACATCAAGACATGCTCATTTTGCTTCTATTATTATATGCTTCACTCTGGTAGCTATAAAAAAGACCTTTCTGAGGATATTTCCCTCAAGGAGCTTGCACTATCTAGGAGACAAGCCCTACAGATATAAAATAATTAGAGAACACCACTAACACAAGTGTGAGAGTATGCAGTATTGACAAGTGATTCCCATCCTGGACGTGAGGATCTAAGGCCAAGTACAGTTTATTGTGCACAAGCTCTGTAGTGCTATGTGGCAGACTGTAAGGATCTTTTTTTTTACATACCAGTGTGTGTATTTGTGTGTGTGTGTGTGTGTGTGTGTGTGTGTGTGTGTATGTGTAGGGCAATGGAAGGTATATGATCGTATGATTGTGATTATACTTTTAATATCTATTGATTGAGAATATACATATATATGTGTAGATGAATTCAAGAACACCTTGGAATAAGAATCTTGCACCTATGGGTGCAGGACCTGCATGCTTTAAGAAAAAAAGCAAAATGAGTCAGGAAAGCTGGGAAGTTGTGGGACTTAGGATAGACAAGAAGAACTAGTGAAATGTGGATTAAAAGAAGAGTAGAGATGTTCAAAGGAGAGGGAATACAGAGTTAAGGCTCAGATGATGGTATCAATTTTGAATTTGTGGGGCCTGTAGGGAATAATGTCATTTTTCAACTCTACTTTTTTCATGGCTTTCTCTTTCGTAATCTAACATAGTTAAGTAAGAACTTACTTGGAACGGAATTGTTCCTTATAATTTCATGGCCAAAGGCATCATGAAAATTATTCAAATTGCTATTTCTTCCATTGCAATGTTTCTAGATCACTTAGGTGATTCACAGTAGAGATGTATGGACTAGGCCAGATCATCTTTAATACATTCTTTACATTCTTACTGGTAGAGAAATTCTAAAGTAAAAACTATAAAATACCATATACTGATTTCAATAGCTACTCAGATCTGGTTAAATGGATCTTGCCATGTCTGGAGTGTTTAGCCTTCTAGAGGGGAACAAATGCAGCATTCCATTGAAAACCTGGGTAATCAGCCTGTTTATTGTACCATTGTCCTGAGAAGTACCAGTGACTATTACTGATTTTCCAAAGAACGTGAAACAATAGTGGAAGAAATGTTTCTTAGAGCATAGGGCAAACATTTTAGCTTTATCACTTGACATCTGAGATTACACACAGACAACATTCAGCTTCCTATATCCTCAGGCTAATAATATTTTACTTCCTAAAAGGCCTGTGTTGTTTCCCAGCTTCAAGACAAGGTTCCCAAAGAGAAAAAGAGATGTTAGACTCTTTATGGTGTCCCAAGTGATCCAGATAAATGAAGACAGAGCTAGAGGTGGAGAAATTATGTTGTTTCACAAGAGAAAGTAGGATGGGGAGAGAAGGAGGATGTATCAATCAGCTACTGTTGTAATGATGTTACATATGTAATGACAGACATGTAATGACATGCACAACAAAGCACCCCAGAACTCAGGGGACCACAACATGAGCATTGCTTTTCCTTGTGCACAAGTCTTTAGCTTTGCAGGCATGACTGCTCTAGGCTGTGGGTTGGCTCTAGAATGCACGTTGGGACCAGATCCACTCTAGATGTCTTTCATCTTCCTTAAATAAGTGTGGCAAGTGACTGCCTGAAGCAAGTTCTTCCTGATACTCAGCAACCTGGGTCATTACCACAAACCAAAAGTCAAATGTGAGAAAAACCTGGAACTTCTAAAGAACCTCTTGAGATGCAAGAAAAAGAAAAAAATACCATTCATGACCTGGGAAATATGGTTCTCTCCAAACAGCCTTCCTGACCTCACACCCTTGCTCCCACTTCCCATGTATACTTTCTGATGAGCTTCTGAATCTTCTCTACTCCTTCAAGTCCACTGTTACATGGCTAAACTCACAATCCCCCCCAAAACTGGATATTAAAGGAAAGAAGCAAAGAAAAAGAAAGGCCACATTTAGTAACAAACAGAAGACCCTACTTTGTAAGTTACTCATTCTCTCTACGCCTCAGTCTCTACAAAATGGGACTTTTGACTGTAGACAATGTTGGCAGCCTAAAAGCAGTAAAGCAACTAGATGCAGGGGAATGGAGTTCCAAAGTCTTGAGTGCCTTCCGGAGAGACATGCTAGAATTAAACAAATTTAGCAACATCTTCTCCTTAAAAATCACCATTAAGAGAGTTTCTAAAGGCCAAGCCTGAACCCACAATAAATATGTTAATGGATACTTATTGGGACAATTGCCCTGAGAAACAGGTTTCACTTTGCAGCTGAATTTCTTCTGTCTGAGGGTGGGTGTCAGGGTAGGGAGAGATGTCAGGAACATGAATGAAGAAGGTGGGGAATGATTTAGAGGATGCAGGTTTTTTCCTGGACTAGGCACAGGCACTGCTAGAAACTCCATTCCCATCCCTTCCTATCTCTCGTGCTCCCCCTCTTCTCTACCCTTGGTGGGTTTGGGCTCCTTGCAAATGAGTGAAGCGGGGGTCTGAGGGAGTGAGTCAGCCGAGCCACCTCAGGGGTGCTGGGTGCACTGGGGTCTCCTTGGGTCACGGCAAGTGGCCGGGTGCTGCATTCAGTCCTCTACAGATCAATTTCACTCGTCAAACAAAGGAGGTGGGCTTCCCAGGTGGCGCAGTGCTTGAGAGTCCGCCTGCCGATGCAGGGGACGCGGGTTCGTGCCCCGGGCTGGGAAGATCCCACATGCCGCGGAGCGGCTGGGCCCGTGAGCCATGGCCTCTGAGCCTGCGCGTCCAGAGCCTGTGCTCCACAACGCGAGAGGCCACAACAGTGAGAGGCCCGCGTACCACAAAAAAAAAAAAAAAGGAGCTGCTGTGAACTTCCTACACCTGCTTCACCTTAGGTGATGAACAGCAGAGCACGGCAGTGAAGCTACCCATCCGTGCCATTTCTGCTTGTGCTGCTGAATTTTGGAGATGCCATCATTCTACTGGCCTTCAGGCTCAGGGCAAAGGCCTGCACCTGCAGGGACAGCATATTGTCGTGTCAATCACCAGAGTCTTGCCAACTCCCGGAGGAAGAGCAGGCTGCTAGGGCTGGAAAAACAACTTGGTGGGAGGCACCTGGTGGGCAATAGACCCAGATCTCTTATACGGAGCAGCCAAAGCGAGC
>RJWK010057458.1:0-14137 GCA_004363435.1 Platanista minor
CCATAAATTCTTTTTTTTTTTTTTTTAAATATTTATTTAGGTTGCATTGGGTCTTAGTTGCAGCACGTGGGATCTTTCGTTGCGGTGAGCGGGTTCCTCTCTTGTGGCGCACGCACAGGCTTAGTTGCCCCGTGACATGTGGGATCTTAGTTCCCTGAGCAGGGATTGAACCCACATCCCCTGCATTGGAAGGTGGATTCTTAACCACTGGACCACCAGGGAAGTCCCGATAAATTCTTGATTGGACTTCAAGGCCTCTCCGTGCCTTGTGCCTCTGTCCCTGGTCCTGAGCACAAAACCCGCCAGCGTCCGGGAGGCTCCCTCTTTCAGACTGCAGAGTGTGGAGCCCATGCTAACTGGGCTGAACTAAACGCAGCCGGATCTCAAGGCGCATCTGAGTTCAGCTTTTGATGAATGTGAAAGCAGCACCTTGTCCCAGCACAGTGCGGAGAGAGTCGTCGGGCTGATTTCTCTTGGGGCCTTCCCACCGTTTCACAGCAAATTGTAGGCTTATTGGCTCACGGACAGACTGGCTAAAGTTATTACCACAATAAGTAAAATAAGGATCCTTACTCTCCACGTGTGTGTGGGCTTAGTTCTGTTAGTGAAGCCCTCGTTTGCCAGTTTGCTATTCGTTTAAAGATCCCACCTAAACCGCCACTGAACAGAGGGAGGAGGGGTAGGATTTAGATAAAATCCTCAGTGCTTTGAATCCCTTCGACTTTGCTGTTGACTACCACGGGTCCCAAAGTCACAGGCGGATTCACTTCTCTCAGAGTCGATCAGAATTATGATACAGCTATTCTTTGAACTTGGAATAGAAAAAGGATGTACTATTTTATTAAACAGTGGCATCCTGGTTCT
The DNA here is from genome assembly GCA_004363435.1 of Platanista minor. Lineage (NCBI taxonomy): Eukaryota > Metazoa > Chordata > Mammalia > Artiodactyla > Platanistidae > Platanista > Platanista minor. The sequence continues at coordinate 865 of RJWK010057458.1, forward strand.
TCCTATAGGCAGTAGAGATAGATGTAGAATAATTTATGTCAATATGAGGATTATTATTTGGATTAGCAAGGATTTCTTCTTTGGGGCTTATTTAGATCTTGGCTAACTGTGGATACCTATATTGAGGAGGGCGTAACTACATTTATAGATATCCTAGTCCTTCAATAACAGACCACTGGGATTCTTCCCTGAGTACAGATGTCTTACAAGCCTTTCCAGTTTGAAGCTTAGATCCCCTCACTTGGATTGCTTCTGACACTAGGTGTTCTCTCACAATTCCACAGATTCTGCTTTGTTAATAGTTTATACATTGTGTGTTGCTACTCAATAGATGGCTGTGCTATTTGCGCTTCCAGTAGACACATCATGAGCTCTTTGAAGGCCTGCCGTTTGCCCGGAACCTGGTAGAGCATCCTGGCTATTGTGGGCACCCAGTCAGTGACAGAAAGTAGCCGACCTGACCTCTCCTAACAAGTGTATGGTCAGTTTTTGAGAAATCACGGTAGTATCTTTGCAGAATGCATAGAGCTACTTTTAGGGGTAGACATAAAACCCTGACGTTGATTTTATTGCCCCCCTTATTTACTTTTCAAAGTCTTTTTAGAGAGGGGCTTATTGTTTTTAGGGCGATTTTGGAAAACTGCATACCACAGAGTTTTCCAAAATGTAAGGTATTACATATTTAGAATCTTTGTTCTCAAGAGGTTCGGAAGCATGGCTTCTGCTTAAATGATAGATGATCACGGGAAAAATGAGCCTTGGAAGTCATTTGTTCTAGAGAATTGAGAAAGCTGGCTTCAGGGTGCGCATTTCGGGATAGAGTTGCTAACTGGCTGTGGCATTTAGTGAGCCATACCCCGGGCTGGCCAGGTCTTTAGATATATGCAGTCTCAGTTACTTCATAAAGCCTTCTTACACATTCAGCAGGGAGGAGAGTCTGTCCTGTTTTATTTCTTTTTTATTTTTTTTATAACATCTTTATTGGAGTATAATTGCTTTACAGTGGTGTGTTAGTTGCTGCTGTATAACAAAGTGAATCAGCTGTACGTAAACATACATCCCCATATCTCCTCCCTCTTGTGTCTCCTTCCCACCGCCCCCCCCCCCCCATCTCACCCCTCTAGGTGGACACAAAGCACCGATCTGTCCTATTTTAGAAGTAAGGAAGCTGAGATCCAGACTAAGTGGTGACATGGCTGGTGAGTGGCAGTCAGGATTGGAACCCAGTTTTCTAGGCTTTAATCCATCCTTCCTCTATGGGGTGGATTCATCCGGGCCACTGAGTCGTGGAACCTGGCACGGTGCCTCTGTCTGCTTTTCCCCATGCTGCCATCTGCCATCTGCTTGCCTATGGGGTTGCCTCTGACAGCCCAGTATTGTTGGGCAGTATTCTGGAAAGCCCCCCACCCCCCTCCCCTCACTCATCCTTTGCAGATTTTGACCACATTTGCAAAGTTCCAGCTGTCTGGCTCCGCCCTGAATCCTGGTGTTTATGCTGACTTGGAAATTGGAATCGGTAGGGTAACTGTGGCTCTGCTGGTGGACTTTCACTTGGCAGGAACTGACTCTTCATCCTGGGTGGTTTCCAGCAGGCATCTCCCTTTGCACTTCCTACCTGTGGAACCTAATCTCTGTTTTTAACACGAGTCCTCTCGGATGCTGTGCAAACCGACTTTGACACTGGTGTGCAGTTAACCAGCGTTTACTGGAGGAGAGGCTCAGCGATGGAAAGGATCAGAGCTCCCCAGTCCTCATTCAGTGTTTTTCAGTTGATTAATGAAATGTGACTCGTGTTCTTCCTATTATCCAGCTCTAAAATGATATAATAATGTGTTAACTTTTGTGAGGTACCATATATTCGTGTTGCTACAGTATCGACATTCCTTACAGGAAAGCTGTTGTCAAAGTCCAGCGTCCAAAAGTAGTGAAGACGTTGCCTGGCTATTAGCAAATTTCAAGAATTTAACTTCTAGGCGGCTCAGTTGGAAAGGGATTTTTCTCGTCTGTCTCAGGAAATATGGCCGCAACATTTTCTTAAGAGAATCAATAAAGGAACAAACGGGGTTAACACTTTAAAAATTGGTCTCACGGGCTTCCCTGGTGGTGCAGTGGTTGAGAGTCCGCCTGTCGATGCAGGGGACGCGGGTTCGTGACCCGGTCCGGAAAGATCCCACATGCCGCGGAGCGGCTGGGCCCGTGAGCCATGGCCGCTGAGCCTGCGCGTCCGGAGCCTGTGCTCCGCAACGGGAGAGGCCACGACAGTGAGAGGCCCGCGTACCGCAAAAAAAAAAAAAATTGGTCTTACTTGAGTGGCTTAGTGAAAAATGGTGAAAGGTTATCAGCAAAGAACTGATCAAGAGTAACCAGCAAGCACCAGTGGAGTTACTGGATACCCCAGCAAACGCTGGGAAGAGATTGTGGGAGGTCTTAGCGAGAGTGGGTGGAACTAGTGACCTTGGCGTCTGAGGGCCCAGGAGGAGAGGGTGTTCTCGGAAGTTTCGTGTGCTCGTTAATCCCAGCTCCCTCCATGTGGTCACTGCTGGCAAAGTGGTGGCCTGTGTAGGAGCTCCGTGATGGTACTTAGGGAATCTCTTTGGGCCGAGGAGAGTGGATTTAAAAAAAAATCTGGGCCTGTTGCCCTGAGTCTCCACTGAGATGCCATTTGGGGTGGCCAGGGCAGCAAGAACAGGGGAGGGGTTTTGGACTTAGGCTCTGGTGTCCTGAGCTTCGGGACTGGCATCAGGGGCACCGTTTCTTGACTGTGTGTAACTTGAGTGTCAAATTCCAAGAAAGTGTGTCTGTCTCTAGTGGTGATGGAGGATATGAAGGAGAGACGTTGGAAATGCCACCTGGAAATAGACCCAGTTTCTGAGTTTCTCGTAGAAGACTCTAGTGCAATGAGTTGTAATTTTTGGCAAGAAAGAGACCTGAAATTGCTCTTCCTTGCCAAAATAAATTGATTTCTTCAGCTGTCTGAACTTCATTTCTTGAACTGGACAAGAGCTAACAGTCTAAATTAAACTTATTTTCCGTTAATAAAACTGGGTCACTTCAGGCTGCCTGAATGTGCTTCTGAGTGTCTTAAAGCATATATCTTTTAAAAAATCCCATGTTTCATGCTCTTTTCATAACTCATCTAGGTTAGCCAGCATAACACATAACATTTAAAAAAAATTTATTTACTTATTTGGCTGTGTTGGGTCTTTGTGGCTGTGCGCGGGCTTTCGCTAGTTGCGGCGAGCGGGGGCTACTCTTCATTGTGGTGCACGGGCTTCTCATTATCGTGGCTTCTCTTGTTGCAGAGCACGGGCTCTAGGCGCGTGGGCTTCAGTAGTTGTGGCTCGCAGGCTCTAGAGCAAAGGCTCAGTAGTTGTCGCGCACGGGCTTAGCTGCTCCGTGGCACGTGGGATCTTCCCGGACCAGGGCTCGAACCCGTGTCCCCTGCATTGGCAGGCAGATTCTTAATCACTGCGCCACCGGAAGTCCAACACATAACATTGGAACTCACCTCTCCCTTGGCATTCTGCAATAGATTTGGAGTCCGTTTCTGAACTTCTACAGCTGTCAGGCAGACTGAGGCAGGAGGGCATCACCATACTCCCGTGGGGGTAGGGGCTGGACAAGACAGTTTGTCCCTGCCTTGCCCAAAGAAAGCTTTGTTTTCACTGTGCCTTTTCCTGCTGGTAAGGACCAATGAACATGGATCATGGAGGTAGGAAGTTGTGTATTTTTAAAGTGATGGCATGAGTGGTGTAATTTTAGAAGAGCCTTGCTCAGCTAGGTCAGAGCTCTTCTGCTTGGAGCGCTCACTTGGAGTTGGTGCCACTGTCTTCCTCTTACTTGTCAGGTGTTTGAGATACTGAAGCCTCCAGGGTGGCATCGCACCTGCTCTGACCTGCCCTCCCCTCCAGAAAGTTCAGCATCAACTTCCTTGGAAAGCACAGGGAAGTCCCTCCTTGTCCCCCTCTTCCGTCTTTCTCCTCCCTGGGAATGAGCAAGGGCAGGGCCCCCACGGATGCGTCAGGTCAGTTCTGCCCTGCCTCACAGAGTCTGGCAGACATAGGTACCCACTGGGGAATCAACGACTTGAATATGGCTTTTGCAAGACAGTGGACCCTTGAACAACGTAGGTTTGAACTGCATGGATCCACTTATACCTGAATTGTTTTCCGTGGTAAATACGACAGCACTACATGATCTGTGGGGACGGAGGGCTGACCAAAGTTCTACGCGAATTTTCAACTGTGTGGACAGTGGGTGCCCTGAACCTCCGCGTTGTTCGAGAGTCAGCTGTATTCTGAAATATAAAGGTCTAGAAATGTTAAGACTCTGGGAAATGTCTTTCAAAACCAAAAATTGGGGAAAATCTTTGTAATAATTTACTTCTGTCATTCTTTAGATATTTGAAATATCATACCATGTGAATTTTTAAGAATGGATTGTTTTTAATCTGCATTTTTAATGAATTATTCATCCCCATTTATTTATTTATTTATTTGGCTTGGCTGGGTCTTAGCTGTGGCATGTGGGATCTTTGTTGCAGCCTGCTGGGTCTTTAGTTGTGGCATGTGAACTCTTACTTGCAGCATGTGGGATCTAGTTCCCTGACCAGGGATCAAACCCGGGCCCCGTGCATTGGGAGTACAGCATCTTAGCCACTGGACCACCAGGGAAGTCCCCCCACCCCTTGTATTTAGAGCTGTGAAAAGCTAGAAAAATGATAGGGAAATAGATGTTTTCCTATGTTTTCTTCTCTTTTAAAAATTTTGAAGAAATAACAAGTCACGTTGGGGGTGGATCTCCCTCTAGTTCATCGTCCCCCCAACCCCTGCTTCTCACACTTTAAGCTGCATTCACTCATCCTTCCTTGTTTCTTTTCATGGGATCTTCTCAACAATATGCAAACCACTTTTCACTGACAAAGCTTTTCTTCCTTCTATTTCCAGTGCACAGAGGCCAAAAAGCATTGCTGGTACTTTGAAGGACTCTATCCAACCTATTATATGTAAGTATTTGCACTTATCTGTTGGTCTGATTCTGTGGTCACATCTTTCTCTGGGAATTATTTCTTTCATAGGTCACAGGACTGGTTATGGGATGGGGCATGCCCAGCCTCACGAGGCCTCCACCCCTGGTTTCACCTGCCTCTGCCCTGCAATGAGCAGGCGACCTCCCTAAGGATGCTCTCCCTGCCCAGACCAGCTGCTCTGGGGACAACATGGAATTCTGGGCACTCTGTTCTGGGAGGCATGTTAGCTTGTACATGATTGGTCACAAAGGGCAAAATGTCTGAACAAGGCCAGAGTTATGCTGGTTTATACAAATCTTCATAGGCAAAGGGAGCAAAGGTAGTGGGAAAGAATTTTGAACTTGAGCAGGACAGAACAAAGTACTTAGCTCAGCTGCTGTGACTGTGTGAGAGAGAGAGAGAGAGAGAGAGATGACGATGATCACAAGGGTCACCCAGCCTGGCCCCCCCCAGGCAGGTGCAGTCGGCCTTGTATGGCTCTTGGCTCAGGGCAGGATATGCCTCTTCCTGTGCCCTCAGCACCTGCCAATATTACTCTTATTAAAGCATTGCCATATTTTCTCCCTATTGTTTTTCTGTATTTTTTTTATTATTATTATTTTTTTTGCGGTACGCGGGCCTCTCACTGTCGCGGCCTCTCCTGTTGCGGAGCACAGCCTCCGGACGCGCAGGCTCAGCGGCCATGGCTCACGGGCCCAGCCGCTCCGCGGCATGTGGGATCTTCCCAGACCGGGGCATGAACCCACGTCCCCTGCATCGGCAGGCAGACTCTCAACCACGGCGCCACCAGGGAAGCCCTCTGTATTTTTAATATCTGCTGTGTTAGCCACTAGCTCTGCTGAGCCACCTGCCTAGGTGGCCAGATTAACTCTCTAGGTTATTAATTATTATTTTTGATAGTGTTTTGAAGTTCCATAAGTTTTGAGTGGAAGGAGCCAAATTAATTTTTCCCAAAAACTCTTGTACTGAATTTTGTGAAACATGAGACATTTCAGTAGTGCATGTAATTGTGTTATAGCAGAAACACTCTCTTTTCTAGTATATAGGGAGATTGGACAGGAAATACTACACACAGTAGCAAAGAGGATTAGTTCTTAATTGGCCAAGGTGTATGTTTTTCTTACCTGGCATTCTTGGGGAGTTTTTCATCTCAGAGAGACCACTGTAGTTGGGGAAGGTTGCTGGGCTGTGAATGGGGACGAAGCACAGGGAAATGGGCAGTTTTCCAGCCTTGGTTTCATATCAACAAGCAGGAGTCCTTACTGCCCTACATGGTGGGAGTCCTGGCAGAAATCCTCTGCAACTGCAAAAAGACACAATCGACTTGGAAGGTAAAGCAGCAGCAAAAGGGCTTCGGTTCTAATCACAGAGTTGTCAGGTTGAAGAAAAATGGTTGTGGGACAACAGGGAGGTGAAAACTTTGGTTCTTAGTACAGTGGGTTTTCCTTGGGAAGCTTTAGTTCTTGACTCAACTTCTCATGCAGGTGCGGATCAGCCGTGTCTTGCTTTGTGCTCTTTCTCCAGCCGTTTTGTAGATCAGCTGATGAATCATTTCGTGGTTTTTCAGAGGTTGGTAGTCAGAGGTCCTTGCTGTTCTTGTACTGACTTGCTCATTTGTTCCTTTATACATTTATTTATTCACTACATATTTTGAAAGTGTGTTTGCATTGAGACAAGCCCTGTTTTGTCACTCAGACCTGCTGGTTTGGATTCCTTTCACCTCTCTTCTCTGCTGATAGTGAGGGGAAGGGTCCTAAAAATTAAAAAGTAAAGTCACTCTGCTTTTAGAGTACTGAAGCTCAGTATAAAAGGAACAACAGTTGACATTCATGGAGCACTTAATATAGGCTCAGCACTGTGTTACGTCCCTTACATGAATTTATGTCACTTAATCCCCTAGCCACCCTGATCTTTGTTTTCCTCTCCTCTCTGTTCCCACTGCCTTCACCTGAGTCCATACCTCTGTCAATGCTCATCTGAAGCACTGTATAAACTCCCCCCGCCCAGTGTTACTGAGCTATGATTGGCATATAACATTGTATAGGTTTAAGGTATATAACGTGATGATTTGATACACTTGTATATTACAGAATGATTACCACCATAGCGTTAGCGAACACCTACATCACATCACATAATTGCGTTTTTTTGGCGATGAGAACATTTAAGATGTACTCTTTTAGTAACTTTAAAGTATATAATAAAGTATTATTAACTATAATCACCATGCTGTGCATTAGAGCCCCAGAACTACTTATTTATCTTTTAACTGGAAGTTTGTACTCCTTAACACGTCTCCTCATTCCACGCCCCCTGCCCCAGTCCCTGGTAACCACCATTCTACCCTCTTTTTCTTTTTCTTTTTTTAAAAATAAATGTATTTATTTATTTTTGGCTACATTGGGTCTTCGTTGCTGCGCACAGGCTTTCTCTAGCTGTGGCGAGCAGGGGCTGCTCTTCATTGCGGTGCACGGGCTTCTCCTTGCGGAGCACGGGCTCTAGGCGCACGGGCTTCAGTAGTTGTGGCACTCAGGCTCAGTAGTTGTGGCTCGCGGGCTCTAGAGCGCAGGCTCAGTAGTTGTGGCACACAGGCTTAGTTGCTCCGCGGCATGTGGGATCTTCCTGGACCAGGGCTTGAACCCATGTCCCCTGCATTGGCAGGTGGATTCTTAACCACTGCGCCACCAGGGAAGTCCTACCCTCTTTTCCTAAGAGTTCTGTTTTTTAGATTCCACATGTAAGTGAGATCATAACAATTTATCTTTCTCTGTCTTATTTCGCTTAGCATAATGCCCTCAAAGTCCATCTGTGTTGTTGCAAATGGCAGGATTTCCCTCTTTCTCAGGACTGAATAAAATTCCATTGTGTATATGTGTACCAGATCATCTTTATCCATTCGTCCTTCGACAGACAGGTTGTTTCCATGTCTTGGCTATTGTGAATGATGCTACAATGAACCATAGGATTGCAGATACCTCTTTGAGATCTTGTTTCTATTTCCTTTGCATATACACCCAGAAGTAGAATTGGCAGTAAATTAAAAAAATTTAATTTTTTACTGTTCTCCATCGTGGCTGTACCAATTTACATTCCTACCAACAGTGCACAGGGTTCACATTTTTTCCACACCGACACTTATCTTGTCTTTTTGATGATAGCCATTCTAACAGGTGATACCTCTGTGTGGTTTTGGTTTGCATTTCCCTGATGATTCGTGATGACTGAGCACATTGTCATGTACCTGTTGGCTATCTCTGTGTCTTCTTTGGAAAATGATCTGTTCAGTTCCTCTGCCCATTTTTTAATTGGATTATTTGGGGTTTTTGCTGTTGAGTTGTATGAGTTCCTTGTATGTTTTAGATATTTAACCCCTTATCTGATATATGGTTTGCAAATATTTTCTATTTATTTATTTATTTATTTATTCATTCATTCATTCATTCATTTATGGCTGTGTTGGGTCTTCGTTTCTGTGCGAGGGCTTTCTCCAGCTGTGGCAAGCGGGGGCCACTCCTCATCGCAGTGTGCAGGGCTCCCACTATTGTGGCCTCTACCGTTGCAGAGCACAGGCTCCAGACACGCAGGCTCAGCAATTGTGGCTCACGGGCCCAGTTGCTCCACGGCATGTGGGATCCTCCCAGACCAGGGCGCGAACCCGCATCCCCTGCATTAGCAGGCAGACTCCCAACCACTGCGCCACCAGGGAAGCCCTGCGAATATTTTCTTCCAGTCAGAAGACTGCCTTTTCATTTTGTTGAGTGCTTCTGCTGAACAGAAGTTTTTTAGTTTGATGTAGTCCCTTTTGTTTTTTGTGTTTTTGTTGTTTCTGCTTTTGGTGTCATGTCCAAAGTCATTGCCAAGACCAGTGTTGAGGAGTTTCTTCCCTACAGTTTCTTCTAGGAGTTTTAGATCCATTTCAAGTTAATTTTTGTGAGTGGTGTAAGATAGGGGTTCAATTTCATTTTTCTGCATGTGTTTCTTCAGTTTTCCCAGTGCTATTTGTTAAAGAGACTATCTTTCCCCATTGGATGCTTTTGGCTCTCGTGTTAAATATTAGTTGACCATTTATGCTAAGGTTTATTTCTGGGCTTTTAATTCTGTTCCATTGGTTAGTGTGTCTGTATTCATGTCAGTACCAAACTGTTTTATTACTGTAGCTTTGTTGTATAATCTGAAATCAGGGAGTGTGATACCTTCAGCTTAGTTCTTTTCAGGGTTGCTTTGGCTATTCAAGGTCTTCTGTGATTCCATACAAATATTAGGATTGTTTTATCTATTTCTGTAAAAATGCTGTCGGAATTTTGATAGGAATTCCAGTGATGCTCTAGATGACTTTATAATGGATCTCCTTTCATTCTCTTTTCCTGTCAAGTTCTCACTTCTTTCTAAATTACTGAAAATTTTGTGTCACTCTCCTACTTAAAAACATCAGGAACAAAGTTCAAATCCTTAGCCAACTGTAAACAGCTTTCCATGATACTTGGCTGGTTTTATCTTCTTTATTGTGAGTCCCATGGAGGCAAGGCCCACAGCTTTATTTAAAAATTTTTCTTGTCTTTTTGTTTTTTAATTGAAGTAAAGTTTATTTACAACGTTGTGTTAGTTTCAGGTGTACAGCAAAGTGACTCATTTATACATATATATGTGTGTGTATATATATATATATATATAATATATGTTCTTATATATATTTTTATCAGATTCTTTTCTATTATAGGTTATTACAAGATATTGAATATAGTTCCCTGTACAAACAGTAGGTCCTTGCTGTTTATCTATTTTATCTAGTGGTTGTGCCTGTTAATCCCAAACTCCTAATTTATCCTTCCCCCCTTCCCCCTTTGGTAGCCATAAGTTTGTTCTCTATGTCTGTGAGTATATTTCTGTTTAGTATTAATCAACTTATGTAAGTTCATTTGTATCGTTTTTAGATTCCACATATAAGTTATATCATATGATATATGTCTTTCTCTGTCTGGCTTACTTCAGCTTAGTATGATAATCTCTAGGTCCACCTATGGTGCTGCAAATGGCATTATTTCATTCTTTTTAAAAAAAATTTGTTGAAGTATAGTTGATTTACAATGTTGTGTTAATTTTTGCTGTATAGCAAAGTGATTCGGTTATACATATATATATTCCTTTGTGTGTGTGTGTGTGTGTGTGTGTGTGTGTGTGTGTGTGTGTGTGTGTGGTACGCAGGCCTCTCACTGCTGTGGCCTCTCCCGTTGCGGAGCACAGGCTCCGGACGCACAGGCTCAGCGGCCATGGCGCACGGGCCCAGCCGCTCCACGGCATGTGGGATCTTCCCGGACCGGGGCACGAACCCGTGTCCCCTGCATTGGCAGGTGGACTCTCAACCACTGCGACACCAGGGAAGCCCGTATACTCTTTTTCATATTCTTTTCCATTATGGTTTATCACAAGATATTGAAGGTAGTTCCCTGTGCTATATGGTAGGACCTTGTTGCTTACCTATCCTGTATATTATAGCATCTGCTAATCCCAAACTCCCAACCCTTCCCTCCCCCGTCCCTCCCCTTGGCAACCACAAGTCTGTTCTCTATGTCTGTTTCTGTTTTGTAGATATGTTCATTTCTGTTGTATTTTAGATTCCACGTATAAATGATATATGGTATTTGTCTTTCTCTTTCTGACTTATTTTGCTTAGTATGATAATCTCTAGGTCCATTCATGTTGCTGCAAATGGCATTATTTCATTCTTTTTTATGGCTGGGTAATAATCCATTGTATGTATGTACCACATATTCCTTATCCATTCATCTGGTGATAGACATTTAGGTTGCTTCCATGTCTTAGCTACTGTACATACTGCTGCAGTGAACACTGGGGTGCATGTATGAATTAGAGCTTTTGTCTTTTCCAGATATGTGCCCAGGAGTGGGATTGCGGGATCATATGGTAGCTCTATTTTTAGTTTTTTAAGGAACCTCCATACTGTTCTCCATAGTGGCTGCACCAATTTACCTTCCCACCAACAGTGGAGGAGGGTTCCGTTTTCTCCACACCCTCTCCAGCATTTATTGTTTGTACACTTTCTGATGATGGCCATCTTGACTGGTATGAGTTGGTAGCTAATTGTAGTTTTGATTTGCATTTCTCTAATAATTAGCAATGTTGAGCTTCTTTTCATGTCCCTATTAGGGCCCACAACTTTTAAATGAACTCTCAATGCCCAGGACAGTGCTTGGCACACAGGGGACATCCCTGAATGTTAAGTGGATTTGAGTGGGTGCTTTTCCATCCAGTCACCACCACTGGTCAGCATTGGCTCTGCTGGTTCCTCTCAGGCATTTCCGTGTTCTGTGCCTGACAGGCTCCTAACTTCCTCCTTCCTAATTGGCTCTGATATAGCATCTTAGAGAGTCTTCACACAGTGTTGTGTGTCCATTGAGGGCTTCTGAGATTGGGCCTTGATGTGTGCATCTGTTTGGCCCCAGTGTGTGTGGCATAGTACATGGAACGGTGCATGGCACTCGATGCTTGTCTTCACGTTTGCAGTTTGTTTACTACCAGCTTGTTTTGCCCTGATTTCATTTTCCATATTCTGGCACCTTGTCCTTAAATAGATTTTTAAGTGTTCAGGGGTCCAGAAGATCAGGGGTCAAATATTTGCTCTGTTACTTTTTTACAAAACTGAGATGAAACTTACCACAAAAAAAGAAAATTACAGGCCAATATCACTGATGAACATAGGTGCAAAAGTCCTTGACAAAATACAAGCAAACTTAATCCAACAGTACATTAAAAGGATCATACACTGGGTTCAAGATGGCAGAATGAAAGGACGTGCTCTCACTCCCTCTTGCAGCAACACCAGAATTACAACTAACTGCTGAACAGTCATCAACAGGAAGACACTGGAACTCACCAAAAAGGATACCCCACATCCAAAGACAAAGGAGTAGCCACAATGAGACACCAGTAGGAGGGGCGCAATCACAATAAAATCAAATCCCATAACTGCTGGGTTGGTGACTGACTCACAAACTGGAGAACACTTATACCACAGAAGTCCACCCACTGGAGTGAAGGTTCTGAGCCCCACATCAGGCTTCCCAATCTGGGAGTCCGACAACTGGAGGAGTAATTCCTAGAGAATCAGACTTTGAAGGCTAGCGGGATTTGATTGCAAGACTTCGACAGGACTCGGGGAAACAGAGACTCCACTCTTGGAGGGCACACACAAAGTAGTGTGCTCATCAGGACCCAGGGGAAGGAGCAGTGACCCCAGAGGAGACTGAACCAGACCTACCTGCTAGTGTTGGAGGGTCTCCTGCAGAGGCGGGGTGTGGCTGTGTGTCACGGTGAGGACAAGGACACTGGCAGCAGAATTTCTGGGGAGTACTCCTTTGTGTGAGCCCTCCCAGAGTCTGCCATTAACCCCACCAAAGAGCACAGGTAGGCTCCAGCGTTGGGTTGCCTCAGGCCAAACAACCAACAGGGAGGGAACCCAGCCCCACCCATCAGCAGAGAAGTGGATTAAAGTTTTACTTAGCTCTGCCCACCACAGCAACAGCCAGCTCTACCCACCACCAGTCCCTCCCATCAGGAAACTTGCGCAAGCCTCTTAGATAGCCTCATCCACCACAGGGCAGACAGCAGAAGCAAGATGAACTACAATCCTTCACCCTGTGGAACAAAAAACACATTCACAGAAAGATAGACAAGATGAAAAGGCAGATGGCTATGTACCAGATGATGGAACAAGATAAAACCCCAGAAAAACAACAAAATGAAGTGGAGATAGGCAACCTTCCAGAAAGGGAATTCAGTATAATGATAGTGAAGTTGATCCAGGACCTCAGAAAAAGAATGGAGGCAAAGATCAAGAAGATGCAAGAAATGTTTAACAAAGACCTAGAAGAATTAAAGAACAGAGATGAACAATACAATAACTGAAATGAAAACTACACTAGAAGGAATCAATAGCAGAATAACTGAGGCAGAAGAACGGATAAGTGACCTGGAAGACAGAATGGTGGAATTCACTGCTGCAGAACAGAATAAAGAAAAAAGAACGAAAAGAAATAAAGACAGCCTAAGAGACCTCTGGGACAACATTAAACGCAATAACATTCAGATTATAGGGGTCTAAAAGAGAAGAGAGAGAGAGAAAGGACCCGAGAAAATATTTGAAGAGATTAAAGTCGAAAACTTCCCTAACATGGGAAGGGAAATAGCCACCCAAGTCCAGGAAGCGCAGCGAGTCCCATACAGGAT
>RJWK010057459.1:0-14137 GCA_004363435.1 Platanista minor
CTTCCTCTGCCTTGGCAGTCTTGGCCTCATCTTTCTTCTTGGCATTCTGTACCACCTCCAGGAGGTGTCGGGCACTGTCATAGTCCACGAGTTTCCGGCCCCGTATGGCAATTCTTTCCTTAATCTCGCTGAATTGGGCTGCATAGTTTTCCATGGTCCTCAAGGCCTGGTCAGCTAGTTTCTCTTCATAGTCTTCCCAAAGGAGATCATTATTCGCTACGATGGCCTTCAGCTCCTCATGACCATCCCACTTGCTGCTGTAGATCTCTTGCAGGGTTTCTGACACTCTCTTTGAACTTTCATGCATCACTTTGACTGCACTGAGGAAGTTCTTCAGGTCCTTGTATAGCTTGTGGCCTTCCGCCTGTTGGTAGAAGTTATTGGCATTTTGTTCAAACCGTTCATCTTTGGTTTCCACAGCTTTCCCCAACTTCTGCAGTACCTTCTCCTGGGCCCTGCTGAACTTCTGCACCTGTTTGGCGAAGAGGCCGGCGGTGCCGCTCGCCCTGCCCTCAGCCATCCTGCCGGCTCCCCAGGGGCGGCAGGCCCTGGCCCGGAGCCCTGTGGTTTTCTCGGGGCCCCTGAGGAGGAAGCGAGGTTCCCGGCATGCCTCGCATTCGGTCGGGCGGGCGGGCCTCGCGACGCACCCCCCCACCCCGCCGCCGCCTCGGGCTCACCTTGGGCTGCCCGAGCCTGCCTGAAGCCTAGGGCGCCTGGCCCTCACGGAGACCCTCGCGAGGCCCACTCGAGCTAAATAATTTTTAAAAGTACAAACCATAGGGGCTTCCCTGGTGGGGCTTCCCTGGTGGGGCTTCCCTGGTGGGGCTTCCCTGGTGGTGCAGTGGTTGAGCATCCGCCTGCCAATGCAGGGGACACAGGTTCGTGCCCCCGTCCGGGAAGATCCCACATGCCGCAGAGTGGCTGGGCCCGTGAGCCATGGCTGCTGAGCCTGCACGTCCGGAGCCTGCACGTCTGGAGCCCGTGCTCCGCAATGGGAGAGGCCACAACAGTGCGAGGCCTGCGTACCGAAAAAAATAAAAAAAATAAAAGTACAAACCATAAATATATTTTTAAAAAGAAAAAGAAAAATGGGCCATGGATGCAAACATATTTACTGAACTGGCCAGTAAGTTTGTTAACATTTTTCTTAGTCAAGAAAATGCAGATGTCCAGTGTCCAGTGGCTAAGACTCCATGTTCCCAATACAGGGGGCCTGCCTTCGATCCCTGGTCAGGGAACTAGATCCCACATGCCACAACTAAAGATCCCACATGCAGCAATGAAGATCCTGCGTGCTGCAACTAAGATCCAGTGCAGCCAAATAAATAAATAAATATTTAAAAAAAGAAAAGAAAATGTAAACAATTAAATCCTGTCACTTGACTATGAAATTAGTAAATATATGTACATTTAATTGAAGTACAGTCAGTTTACAATGTTGTGTTACTTTCTGGCATACAGCAAAGTGATTCAGTTATACATATATGTGTGTGTATGTATATATATTCTATTTCATATTCTCTATTATAGGTTATTACAAGACATGAATATAGTTCCCTGTGCTAAACAGTAGGACCTGTTGTTTATTTTATATATAGTAGTTTGTATCTGCTAATCCCAAGCTCCTAATTTATCCCTCGCCCACCCCCTTTCCCCTTTGGTAACCGTAAGTTTGTTCTCTATGTCTGTGAGTTTATTTTTGTTTTGTAAATAAGTTTGTGTCATATTTTAGATCCCAAATATAAATGATACCATATGGTGTTTGTCTTTCTCTTTCTGACTTGCCTCACAGTATGATAATATCTAGGTCCATTCATATTGCTGCAAATGGCATTATTTCATTCTTTTTTATGGCTGAGTAGTATTCCATTGTATTTATGTATCACATCTCTTTTATTCATTCATCTCTCAGTGGACATTTAGGTTGCTTCCATGTCTTGGCTGTTATAAATAGTGCTGCTATGAACATTGGTGTGCATGTATTTTTTCAAATTATAGTTTTGTCTGTATATATTCCCAGGGTGGGATTGCTGGATCACATGGCAACTCTATTTTTAGTTTTTTGAGGAACTTCCATACTGTTCTCCATAGTGGCTGCACCAATTTACATTCCTACCAACAGTGTAGGAGGGTTCCCTTTTTTCCATACCCGCTCCAGCATTTGTTATTTGTAGACTTTTTAATGATGGCCATCCTGACCAGCATGAGATGGTACCTCACTGGTCAGGTAATTTTTGTAGTTTTGATTTGCATTTCTCTAAAAAATAGTGATGTTGAGCATCTTTATGTGCCTGTTGGCCATGTGTATGTCTTTGGAGAAATGTCTATTTAGGATTTCTGCCCATTTTTTGATTGACTTGTTTGGTTTTTTTTGTTACTGAGTTGTATGAGCTGTTTATATGTTTTGGAAATTAAGGCCTCATCGATCGCCTCATTTACAAATATCAATACTTTCTCCCAGTCCGTAGGTTGTCTTTTCGCTTCGTTTATGATTTCCTTTGCTGTGCAAAAGCTTTTAAGTTTGATTAGGTCCCATTTGTTTGTTTTTGCTTTTATTTCTATTGCCTTGGGAGACTGACCTAAGAAAACACTGGTATGATTTATGTCAGAGAATGTTTTGCTTATGGTCTCTTCTAGGAGTTTTATGGTATCCTGTTTTATATTTAAGTCTTTAAGCCGTTTTGAGTTTTTGTGTATGGTGTTGAGGGAGTGTTCTAACTTCATTGATTTACATGTAGCTGTACTGCTTTCCCAACATCACTTGCCAAAGAGATTGTCTTTTCTCCATTGTATATTCTTGCCTCCTTTGTTGAAAATTAATTGACCATTGGTGTGTGGGTTTATTTCTGGGCTCTCTTTTCTGTTCTGTTGATCCATATGTCTGTTTTTGTGCCAGTCCATGCTGTTTTGATTACTGTAGCTTTGAGGTATTGTCTGAAGTCTGGGAGAATTATGCCTCTAGCTTTGTTCTTTTTCCTCAGGATTGCTTTGATAATTCTGGGTCTTTTATGGTTCTGTATAAATTTTAGGATTGTTCAAGTTTGGTATAAAGTGACAGGGGTTAATATGACAGGGATCGCATTAATTCTGTAGATTGCTTTGGGTAGTATGGCCATTTTAACAATATTAATTCTTCCAATCCAAGAGCATGGTATATCTTTCCATTTCTTTAAATCATCTTTAATTTCCCTTATCAGTGTTTTTATAGTTCTAAGCATATGTCACCTCCTTGGTCAGGTTTTATTCCTAAATATTTTATTTTTTTTGATGTGATTTTAAAAGTGATTTTTTTTTTAACTTTCCCTTTCTGGTATTTCATTGTTATCGTAAATAAATGCAACAGAATTTTGTATGTTAATCTTGTATTCTGCTACCTTGCTGAATTTGTTTATCAGTTCTAATAGTTTTTGTGTGGAGTCTTTAGGGTTCTTTCTATGTACTATTGTGTCATCTGCATATAATGACAATGTAACCTATTGCTTTCCAATTTGGATACATTTTATTTCTTTTTTTCTTGTCTGATTGCTGTGGCTAGACTTCCAATGCCACATTGAATAGAAGTGGTGAAGGAATTCCCTGGCAGTCCAGTGGTTAAGACTTTGTGCTTTCACTGCCGTGGGCCTGGGTTCAGTCCCTGGTTGGGGAACTAAGATCCCATAAACTATGAGGGGAGACCAAAAAAAAATAAATAAAAGTGGTTGGATTGGGCATCCTTGTCTTGTTCCAGAATTTAGTGAGAAGGCTTTCAGCTTCTCACCATTCAGTATTATGTCAGCTGTAGGTTTGCCATAAACAGTTTTTTTTGTGTTGAGATATGTTCCCTCTATACTCACTTTGGTAAGAGTTTTTATCATGAATGGATGTTGAATTTTATCAAGTGCTGTTTTTGCATCTATCGAGATAATCATGTGGTTTTTGTCCTTTCTTTTGTTGATGTGGTGTATCACATTGATTGATTTGCATATGTTGAACCATCCTTGTGACCCTGGGATAAATCCAGCTTGATCATGGCGTATGGTCTTTTTTATGTGTTGTTGGATTTGGTTTGCTAATATTTTGTTGAGAATTTTTGCATCTGTATTCATCAAAGATATTGGCCTGTAATTTTCTTTTTTGGTAGTGCTTTTGTCTCATTTTGGTATCAGGGTGATGGTGACTTCATAGAATGACTTTGGGAGTGTTCCCTCCTCTTCAGTGTTTTGGTATAGTTTGAGAAGGATTGGTCTGAGTTCTTTGTATGTTTGGTAGAATTCCACAGTGAAGCCATCCAGTCCTGGACTTTGTTTTGCAGGGAGTTTTTGGGTTTTTTTTTGTTTGTTTGTTTAATTAAAATTTTTTTGTTAAATTTTTGGCTGCGTTGGGTCTTCATTGCTGGGCGTGGGCTTTCTCTAGTTGAGGCGAGCGGGAGATACTCTTCATTGCGGTGCGCAGGCTTCTTATCGCGGTGGCTTCTCTTGTCACGGAACACAGGCTCTAGGCGTGTGGGCTTCAGTAGTTGTGGCACATGAGCTCAGTAGTTGTGGCTTGTGGGCTCTAGAGCACAGGTTCAGTAGTTGTGGCGCATGGGCTTAGTTGCTCCACAGCATGTTGGATCTTCCTGGACCAGGGCTTGAACCCATGTCCCCTGCACTGGCAGGCAGATTCTCAACCACTGCACCACCAGGGAGGCCCCTGGAATTTTTGGTTTTGGTTTTGGGTTTTTTTGGAGATTCTATTTCACTTCTAGTGATTGGTCTGTTCAAATTATCCATTTCTTCTTGATTCTTGATTCAGTTTTGGTGGGCTGTATGTTTTTAGAAACTTGTTCATTTCTTCTAGGTTGTTCAGTTTGTTGGCATATAATTGTTCATAGTGTTCTCTTATGGTTTTTTGTATTTCTGCAGTATCCATTCTTACTTCTCCTCTTTCATTTCTTATTTTGTTTATTTGGGTCCTCTCCTTGGTGAGCCTGACTAGAGGTTTGTCCATTTTGTTTACCCTTTCAAAAAACCAGCTCTTGTTTTTATTGGTTTTTTTTTTAATAGTTTTTAAATCTCTATTTTATTTATTTCCTCTTTGATCTTTCTTGTTTTCTTCCTTCTGCTGACTTTAGGTTTAGTTTGTTCTTTTTTTTTCCTAATTCTTTCAGGTGGTAGGTTAGTTTATTTATTTGAGATTTGTCTTGTTTTCTGAGGAAGGCCTGTATTGCTATGAACTTCCCTCTCAGGACTGCCTTTGCTGCATGCCACAGATTTTGAATGGTTGTGTTTTTACAGTCATTTAAACTTAATTGATATTTTCAGGACATTATATCCAAAAAATCCAGAGTATACATTCTTTTCAAGTGCACATGGAACACTCTCTAGGATAGACCCACATACTAGGACACAAAACAAGCCTCAGCAAATTTAAGGGGATAGAAAGTTTTTCAAGCATCTTTTCCATGTACAACGGCATGAAACTGAAGATAAACCACACAAAGAGAAACAGGAAAAAACATTTACATGGAGACGAAGCAACATGGTGCTAAAAAACCATTGGGTCAGTGATGAAATCGAAGAGGAAATTAAAAAATACTTTGAGACAAATGACAATGAAAACACAACTATAAATTAGTAAGTATATTTTAAAAATTATTGTTGGATGAAACGTATGTAAAGTGTTTAGCTTGGTACATGGGGAGAGCTCAATAAGTCATATTTTTATCAAAAGTGCTGAGGCAGCAGTGGGAAGAGCACTCATACATTTCTACCTGGTTGGGCAGGGTAGGGATGGAGTAATATAAAGCTGTTCTAGAAAGGAAATTGGAAATAGGCACTAAGAACCTTAGAATTCTAAACAAATAAAAATGTAGACGAAAGAACAAGGGATCTAAAAGTGAAGCACATCATAAAGGTAGCCAAATAGCTTATGTTCAGAAAGATTTATAATTATTTGAAAGTGGTATAATTAATAGGTATGAAAAATATGCAAATAAACTTCCTAAGTGTAATTAAGGAAATGTCTTAAACAGAAATTTTCCAGAAAGGTACAAAAAATATCGTTTTTGTACTGAGTACAAAATTAAAAATTAAAACTAACTTCACTTTATCATTGAGATTTCTACTGTGCTGTGTTATGCTGTAATCACACATTTTAATCTATTTGGTGATACCTTAATTCTCTAACTTTGAAACTATGCAGATAGCATAAGAATGTCAGAGGAAAATTGTTACTACATAATGTTAACCTAGTATTAAAAGTAAAGGGAAGAGTGGAGAAAACTAGGAAGGCAAAATTTTGAATGTGTCAAAGCTCTAGATTAATTTCCAGAATAAAGATTGTTAACACAGTCACTTTGGAGTTTGAAGAATGTGTGAATGAGAGAAATATGTTTAGCTCACTTTTAGAACATACGCCCTTTTCTTGGCCTGAAAGAAGTAATACATTCCTCTTTTTAGTTTTCTTAAGGAAAATGCTACAGTTTGTAACATGAATATACAAAGATCTCCAAATTCTTTTGTAGACAAGTTAAATCTTCTTAACAGAGAGATCTTGGATTTGTTTGTCAAGAGCTGGGTCTCTCCCAGAAACCAATGATCTTAGACAAGTCAATTTTAGACAACTTAATTGTCTTCATCTTTAAAGTTTGCATAGTGGACAGAAGTTCTAAAGTCATTTCTACCTCTACTGTTCTATGATTTTGATATGTACTTAACTACATTTGCTGCTACTGCTTACCCAAAATAGAAATTGAACACTAGGTTACCCAAATTTCACCTATTTCAAAAACATAAATCATGAAAAGAAAATTTTATGTCATAAGCTTATTGCAGACCTTTCTTAATTAATTTCTTGAGTAGTGGTTGGTGGGGTTTTTTAGTGAAATAAATATAACAGATTTTATATTCCTAGTCTAAGCTGTTTTTAAGAGAAAACATTATTGTGTTTGAATATTTAAGTAATAAATAAATATTGGCGTTAATGGTCAGAATCCATTATGGAATTCAGAGGTTTATTTCACTCTAAGAAATGAAATTTACCAAAATTATTACTTGTCATTTCTTTTCCCCCCTCCTCTATAGATATTTGTATACCACTAATGTGGAAAGACTCTGATCACTTCAGCAATAAAGAACGTATGTATGATTTTAATTGTAATTGAAATATTTTCTGTAATATGTAGTAAATTTGAGATTATTAGGAGAAAAAACTGCTTCCTCACTGAAATAAATGGATGTCATTTGACAGAATAAGCAGAATCTAGTTGATAGGAACCTGTGCAAGGATGGTGAGTAACAGGTAATAGAGAAGGGAATTGTGCAATAAAAGGAAATGTTTAAGAAGTCATGGTAAAGGCAACATTATTTGACCAGAGATCTTGGAGATCTTTCTGCCTTGTTTTCTTAATTCAGATTATTTAACAGGATGTAAGAGGAAAAGATTTTTAGCTTGATCTGATTGTTTTCCCCTTCAGCATTTTATGGCTTCATGTAGTCTTAACAAATCCATGCATTGTGGGTCATGGAAATTAACCTCAAATGATTTCTAGCTGTTAGAGGCAAAGCAGAAAAGATATGATAATCCTTTATCTTTCTTGTCTGTTGTGATAGCTTTGTTCCTCATACTTTAAAAACTGAATCACATTGAGCACAATTAGTTTTATATGAAAAAATCCAAAATCAGGTTAGTATATTTGTTATTCAATTAGGAAATATAAATTACTTTACAAAGGAATACATGCAGGTATTAAGTACATCTTTCTGATTACAGTAGAGAGTTAAGTTTTTCTGAAGAGGTACATTTTCTCAGTAATGAGGTTTCAGTCCTTTAATCACCTAATACCTTTTAAAAACATCATCAAATTAGAAGGCCCAGCAGCTATGGTTTTTGTGTTCACATGTCTACTTTTTATTGTTTTTGTGGTTTCCTCCCTTTCAGTTTGGTAGAAAATGTTTTGCTGTTAATGTGCTTGCTCCTAACCTCTCATAATAGAAAACTTATTTTTCTTAAAATATACTTGAAAACCAAATGACAGGGGTAATAGTATATACATAAAATAATAAATTTGCTATTAATTAAAGCTTAAAGAGTTTTCTAGGGATAAAATTTGTGAGTTTGGTGGTTACTTTAGGCTACTGAGAGGCCTATATTTTTAACTTTATTTTTTGATACTCCCTACTTTAATTGTGCTTTAGTTGGGCAAGCTATTAATATATATTAGCAAAACAGTCTCTATTAAAAGTTAAAGGATTACAGTGTACAATGTATGAAAATAAGAATCTATTAGCAAATATTTAGGCTAATTATTTTCATTTTCAAGCAGATTTTAACATAATATAGGCATGATTCATCACATGAATCATTGTGTTATGTTGTTTTTCTTCTCTAGGATCACAGCACTATGCCATTTTTTGTTTATTCAAAATGGGAGCTGAAGTTTTTGATACTGACATGGTGATTGTGGATAAAACAATCACAGATATATGTTTTGAAAATGTGACCACATTGTAAGTATTTTTTTAATCTTCATTGAATGAAAAGAATCTAAAATTCTACCTTTTTCAAAGGAAGGCAAATTTATTGGATTATTTTTGAAGCATTAAAATATTTAAATGTTTAAATTGATTTTGAACATTGCATTATTCAAAATAATCCCATTTCTGCATTTGAGATTTTTCCAGTATAAAATAAAGTGAAAATCATGTAATATTAGTAGTAACACTATGAATACAGTGGAATCTCATTATAACATTATTTTATGTAGAGTGAATTTGGGCATAAAAGAGGTTCTTACATCTTATATAGGAGATTTGGTTACAGAAATACCAAAATAGTATAACAGCTTTATAAGGTAGTTCTGAAATATGTACCATAGGCAAAGTACTTTAGTAAAATTTTGAGATGTGCTTTTTCTTATGGTACACTTCTTTCATGTTTTCACTCCAAAACAATAAAAAATTGGGTGATCCTCAGGGCTGTTTTTATTGCCCCTGCTCTTTTATAGGCTTATTTTATTGTGGTCATAATATAGAACCAGAAAGAACTCCTCAGGTAGCCATAGAAATCATTTTTAACTAACATAAGTTTTTCCTGGCCTTTTTTTCTATTGGCCTAAATCAGTATGTGACTTGTATTTCTTACAGGGTTTCAAAGACAGTGTCTTTGCCTCCAAATATTAATAACTACTTAACTATTAAAATAAATATACATATTTTTTCTATCTTTAGCTATGGAGCTATATACAGTTGAGATTGAAAGTACTAGTTTTGCCACTCATGTAGCATTAAAAAAACTATTGCAAACCATGTTTTGTGGCTTTGGTTCAGTGACCCATAAGTAATTGTACAGGACAGAAAAATATAATACATTTTTCTGAGTTATCAGCAGTAGTGCAGCCCATCTTATAAGCTCTGTTGAACCAAAGGAATTTATTTAGGATGCCCCAAATATTGCCAAATGTTTACATAATTGAGACTTAAAAGTAAATAATTATTATTTATCTAAATATACTTATTTCCATTATCAACTATTACTAGTGCATCTTTTCCTGCCAAAATCATCCTGTTAATGGACTCTTTTCTTCACATCACTTTGCTATTGTTTGTTTTTACCACAAAGACAAAAATCATAGTTTTTTTCACAGAAAGAACAATGCAAGTTACTTGGGAAGACAGCTCATGATTTATAATTTTTTTTAAATTCTGTAAATATTTTAAATTGTTCTAAAAATAACTGCTCACAGATGTTCTAAATGTTATTTTAAAATGTGCTTTTTGTTATGATTGTTTTAATAAGTATTCAATATTTATGAATCTCTGGTTTTTCTCTAAATATTGACATTTGTTAGTCATTACCAGGAATACTGTATGTTTCAGAGTTGCCAAATAATAAACTATAAAAATATTTGGAAGTTATTCCTTGGATTTATTCAAACTATAGTTTGGCTATTTAAATCTTAAAAAGTCTGTGCTGCGTTTTTAAAATCTCTGAGGCTGATGGATTGTCCTCTACAGACAACATCTACTGCTGATGGACCTCCTTTGCGATTTGAAGTATATTTTACTGTTAGTAACATCACCACAATCGTTTATAGTAAAGATAGTTCACTGTGTCTGAGAAAGAGCAAAGCCAATCTTGGCATTGCAGATTTTCTGCATATTGGTTTAATAAATACATACTGAATATCTTTTTTTTTTTTTTTTTTTGCGTTATGCGGGCCTCTCACTGTTGTGGCCTCTCCC
This sequence comes from Platanista minor, assembly GCA_004363435.1. NCBI lineage: Eukaryota > Metazoa > Chordata > Mammalia > Artiodactyla > Platanistidae > Platanista > Platanista minor. The sequence goes on from RJWK010057459.1 coordinate 10,203, forward strand.
GTTGCGGAGCACAGGCTCCGGACGCGCAGGCTCATCGGCCATGGCTCACGGGCCCAGCTGCGCCGCGTCATGTGGGATCTTCCCGGACGGGGGCACGAACCCGTGTCCTCTTCATCGGCAGGCGGACTCTCAACCACTGCACCACCAGGGAAGCCCCATACTGTCTTTTATGCTAGATTAAGAATACAAAGATTACCAAGACATCACGCCCCCTCAAGGAGTTCATGCCTTGAAATACATATCCTTATATTCGTTCTTTGGTTTGTTTTCTCCTGTACAACTAAATAGTGCAATGTTATTTTAGAGTTATTAGCTACAAAGGTGGAGCGGGGAGGAGGGGCACGGTGTTGAGTGGACTGTGACTCTTTATGAAAAAGACATGAAAACTAAAGGTTTCAGCAGAAGAAAGCTTTTGTTTCTTTTAATTTTCTTTGTGTTTTTTGTTTTCAAATCTTTTTCCTTTGGAGGAATCGTGATTTCAGGAAATCATACATATAATGTAAATACCTTAAAAACAGCTATATTATAGGAATGAAAAGGAGAAATACCATTGGCAACAAAATGACCAGGGGATTTTATTCTTTTCCTTTAAATAATTTGCCTGTAAATATTGGTTAAATTGAGTTAAGATTGCCCTACTTTAGAAGCTGGTAGCTCTAGAAATTGCAGTGACTCTCTCAGGTCATTTAGATACTAAATAAACACAAGGATATTCTATCTCATTAACATATATTAACATAAACCTGTTCCAAATGCTGCTTTTTAATGTTATGAAAACAGTACAGGATGTTATTTTATTTTCTACCGAGTTAAATTTCTAACATTATGACTGTCCGTGTTTTTAGTAATGAAGCACGGCCAGACTTTCAGATAAAGGTGGAAGTATATAGTTGCTGTACAGAAGACTCTTCTATAACCAACACACCAAAAAAATTAGCTAAGAAACTGAAGACATCTATAAACAAAGCTACAGGGAAGAAAATAAGTTCAGTGCTTCAAGAAGATCATGAAATGTGCTTGTCCTTCAGTTCTGCTATTTAGTAAGTTTTCTAATACAATATTTACAGCGATATAGTTTAATTATGTATATGTGACATTTTAAAGTATTGTATACGGAGAATATCTTTACATTTTAAATGGGAAAAAACATCCTGAGGCAGGAATATAACTTGGTTGTCTGACATTTACCCAGCTGAGTTATCCTTAATACCTTCCTTTGAAAGTAGAAACTTGGGGCTTCCCTGGTGGCACAGTGGTTAAGAATCTGCCTGCCAATGCAGGAGACACAGGTTCGAGCTCTGGTCCCAGGAAGATCCCACATGCCGCGGAGCAACTAAGCCCGTGTGCGCCATAACTACTGAGCCTGTGCTTTAGAGCCCACAAACCAAAACTACTGAAGCCCGCGCACCTAGAACCTGTGCTCTGAAGCAAGAGAAGTCACCGCAACGAGAAGCCCGCGCACCACAACGAAGAGTAGCCCCTGCTTGCTGTAACTAGAGAAAGCCCACATGCAGCAACGAAGCCCCAACGCAGCCAAAAATAAATAAATAAATAAAATTTTAAAAAAAAGTAGAAAGTTGGGTGACAGTGTGCTTTAGTGATTTGGAATTCCAGTATCTAGCAGAAAGATGAATTATTTTTTTTGAAAAGGGACTATCTACATGTTAAGTTGTTTGCTACATATCAGTCTACTAATTGGATTTCTGCATATGTCATGCATTAGTCTTAAAGATTTTAAAAAATAGTTTATTTCTTTATAACAAAACCACATTACCATTATCACATCTAACAAAATAAAAAATAAGTTCTGAATATCATCTGATGTCCAGTCTGTGTTCAAATTGCCCCAATTCTGAGGAAGTTCTCTTCTGATCTGTGCAAGTCAAGATGCAAACAAGGTCTACAACATTGCATTTAGGAGAGTCTTTTAAGTTTCTTTTAATCTTTAACAATTTCCCGTCTACTTTTTTTCTTGCCATTATTTATTGAAGAAGCCAGATATTACAGATTTCCCATATTTTGAATTTATCTGATTACTCTTTGTGGTCATTTTAAACATCTTTTTCTATCCCCTGTGTTTCCTACAACTTGTAGTCAGATCTAGAGGACTGATTAGTTTCAGGTTCTCTTTTAGGACAATGTACTTTCTACTGTATCCCATTTGGAGGTCTTCTCTCAGCTCACTTTTACTCATGTTAAAACTGACCAGTGGGTTCAGGTGTTGTCAGCCTGATCCATCCATTATAAAGTTCCCTATCAATCTTTTATCTAATGGTGTTAGCAGCTATTGCAGGTCATTCATTATTTCATTAGGTGTTATAATTTGGTGACTTTCTAAATTTGTCCTTTATTTATTTATTTATTTATATTTTATCTTGATTCTTTTCTCTCTCTCTTTTTTAAAAAAAATTATTTATTTATGGCTGCGCTGGGTCTTTGTTGTTGCACACGGGCTTTCTCTAGTTGCAGAGAGCAGGGGCTACTCTTCCTTGCAGTACACAGGCTTCTCGTGGTGGCTTCTCGTTGCAGAGCATGGGTTCTAGGTGCGCGCGCTTCAGTAGTTGTGGCTTGTGGGCTCTAGAGCACAGGCTCAGTAGTTGTGGCACATGGGCTTAGTTGCTCCACGGCATGTGGGATCTTCCCGGACCAGGGCTCTAACCCATGTCTCCGGCATTGGCAGGAGGATTCTTAACCACTGTGCCACCAGGGAAGTTCTGCATTTATTTTTAAACCTAGAATTCTCTCAAAGAAGAACTTTCTTTCATTAACTCTCTGGATATGCAAAAAAAATGGTGGAGGAGAAGGTGGAAAAAAATACTTGGTTCCTTTATTTTAGAATAATAAGTTGATGTTCTAGCATGGAGGTGATCAATGTTTTGTTTTATTTGATCTTGTATTTTTATATTTAAATATATGAAATATTTGTGTTTCAATTTATTACAGTTATTTTCTTTGAAGCCAATTTGTCCCATCTTTGATCAGTGGGAAACCTTTAAGCTGACTCTGCGTTCTTTTGACACAACCTAATCTCTGATTAGCTTCTTTGCTTTCTGGCCAGGGAACATGTTCCATGTTCACCTTTTGTTTTTCTGCCCACACTTGGAATCACCATCTCTTCAAGGAGCCCTGGTTTCTTTCAGATACTTTCTTTAAACATTGTGTTTGTTTCTTTACAAGTATTTTTATCTTTATGTTTCTTGGGAAAACTGTTGTACAGGCTGCATTCCTAGAATTTCTTTGCATGTCTTGGTAGGGTTGGCTCTTCATCATGTAAGTAATTTTACTGTAATTACAAAAAGCAAAATATTTTAGGTGTAGGTCCTGGAAATATCAATCATCAAAATGTAATTAAATAACTCTTTTCATATCAGATATATTACATGTGAAAGTGACTTGGGACTCTAGCATTGTGGCTTTCAGTTTATTTTGATTGAGATCCACAGTAAGAAATACGTTTTACATTATTACTGAATGCACAGTAACATAAGCAGATGGATTTCGTGAAGCAGTACTTAGCCCTTGCTATTTATAGTATAGTCACTTGACTTTTTTTATTCTAGTTATTTTCAGTTTCTTTTAATAACGTTTATGAATCATTAAATTGATTTCATGATTGTTGAATGGGTCCCATCCACTGAAAAAAAGAAGGCACAGAAGATGTAAATCTTTGCTAATATAAATGTCATTAAAAAGGAGGAAGGGAGACCCTTTAATTTTCTTCCTTTAGAATTAAGGCCATCTTAAAACCTTTCTAGATTAAGATATCAAGTATTTGATGGAAAATGCTTTAATTCAATTATAAGGTAATGGAACTCTGTCTTTTTGATGACTGAGTGAACAATTGTATTTCTAGTTTGAAGCATAGATTTTAGAACTGAAAGAGATAATCACCAAGTTAGTAGTTTTAAAACGTTTTTAAGCAGCAAAATTCTTTA
>RJWK010057460.1:0-14137 GCA_004363435.1 Platanista minor
TTTTTTTTTTTTTTTTTTTTGTGGTACGTGGGCCTCTTACTGCTGTGGCCTCTCCCTTTGTGGAGCACAGTCTCTGGACGCTCAGACTCAGCAGCCATGGCTCACAGGTCCAGCCACTCCACAGTATGTGGGATCTTCCCGGACCGGGGCACGAACCCATGTCCCCTGCATCGGCAGGCTGACTCTCAACCACTGCGCCACCAGGGAAGCCCCGAAAAATTTTAAAACTATAAAAATTAAACTTGAACTATAATGACATAAAAGTTGGGGAAATGTTGAGGAACAATAACATTTAAATACTAACAAATAACATCAGACATATTGAGCTTTAATGCAAAAAATATTATTAGAAATAAAGAGGATATGTCTAATGCCAAAGGGATCAATGCTCTAGAAACATATGACAATTCTAAATCTGTAGGAGTACATTAATATAGATTCAAAGTGCATATACCCAAAATTGAGAGAATAGACAACTTCATAATCATAACGAAGACTTTAATACATCTCCTAACTGGTTGAAAATAACAAAAGTCATGAAATACAAAACACTTGAAAAGCACAATGAATTGGATCTTATTGACATATAAAATCACTGTGCATAACAATAATAGAGTCCACATTCTTTTCACACATGCAAGGAATATCTATCAAAGCCAACTACTTGCTGTACCATAAAGAAAGCTCCAGAAGATTACAAAACACTTAAGCCATTTAAAGTATGTTTTCTGACTGCCATGACATTTCACACTATCTGAAAATAAATTGCATAATTCATAAAGATATGATATGTCAAACTTGTGCTCAGAGAGAAATGTGTTGCCTTAAATTAGTAATTCTCAACCAAGAGTGATTTTACTCATGCTGGGATATTTCACAATGTCTAGAGATATTTTTAGTTACACAACTGGAAGGACCTACTAGCACATAGTAAGTAGAAGACAGGGGTGCTGTTAAACATCCTACAATGTTGGAAAGCTCCCCCCAACAGAGAATTATCTGGGCCAAAATAATAATAGTGCTGAGGATGAGAAACCCTGCCCTAAATGCAAATTAGAAAATAAAAGAAGATAAAGAAGGCTCAAAATCAATGTAAAGTAACAGCAAATCAAACTAAAGAAAATTAGAGAAAACAAAGAAGAAATTAAATAGATACTTCAATGAAATAGAAATCAGATGTATGAGAATCAAGAGGCAAGGTTGAAGGCAGGAGATAAACATGGCAGTATAGGATACGGAAATCACTTCCCCCATTATACACATCAAAAATGCATCTACATTTGAAATAATTCTCAATGAAAACTAACTGGAGACTGGCAGAAAGATTCATATAGAACCAAGGCTATAAGAAAGATCTACACAGAGGCAGGTAGGAAGGGAAGAGAAGCAGTCAGGTTAGGACCTGTGTCCCTGGGAAAGAGCTCAGAAGAGAAGTGAGATTACATGGGCAGAGATTTTCCCTGGGAAGTGAGTTATTCAGGCCACATATGGGCACCCCAGCCCTGGGGCGTGATACCAGGAAGGTGAGTGTCCTTGGCTGTTTGAGGGGACAGTAGGACTAACAGGAGGGTCGTGGGAAGTTTGTACTCTACTTGTGAGCAGTGTGTATACACTTGATTACTCTTGAAACAAGGCAGAGAAGGAGGATCAAAGCAGCACAAGTAGCTAGCTGGTCTCCCACAACCACCACCATGCACACCGAAGCCTGAGCTGAGCAACTGCTCTGGCCCCACTTGCTTCACAACATAGCTCCTCACTGGAATGAGGGCTGCCACAGCTGAGGACAAAAGCCAGCTGTGAGATGTAAAGCAGCTCAGACTCAAAGTAGTGTCTGAGCATGGCAGCCATTGCTGATGCCTACACAGACAATGCATCAGAAGCAGTCATGATTTCTATCTGTGGCTGGACCAACACAGCCTTTACCCAGACCCACACAAAGTGCCCATGCTAACCCCTTTTGTTCCAATAATGTTCCACTCTGGTGCAAGAGTGCTAGGAGAGGGGAGAGCACACACTTAAAGGGAATAGAGCCAGCTTGGACCTTACAATCAGGGCTTCTGATCCAGCAAAATGGGAACTGCCACCATCCCTGATAGAGCAGTGATAGTCACTGAGCAGAGAATAAGCACTGGCTGACACCTGACTGGCCCTAGCCCCTCCATTTCCAGCCCTGTATCCTACAAAGGTGATAACTGCCAGCACACACTGAGAAAAGATGTGACTTGTATTCATGTCAGACTGATCTCTCCCACCAAGTCCACTGGACCCACACAGATGTTATAGGGATGTTCCCACATAATGAAACACCTTCAAGACTACAATAGGTGACTGTTTCACCTAATTTAATAGAGACAGAGAAAGTTAAGCAAAATGAAAAGACAGAGGAATTTGTTTCATTTGAAAGAGCAAGAGAAAAACTCTGAGTAGACAACTAATGAAACATAAAGAAACAATTTAACACATAAAGAGTTCAAAGCATTAGCAGTAAGAATGCTAACTGAATTAGGGGGAATAATAGATGAACACAGGGACAATTTTTAAAAGGAACTAGAAAATATAAAAAAGACCAGTCAGTACTGAAGAATATAATACTGAAATGACAAACACATTGAAAGGAATTAACAACAGACTAGGTGATACAGAAAAATGCATAAGTGATCTGGTAGGTAGAATAATATACATTACCAAACCACAACAGCAAAAAGAAAAACAATTTTAAGAAATGAGAACAGTTTAAGTGACCTCTGAGACAGCATCAGGTATACAGACATTTGCATTTTAGGGGTCCCAGAAGGAAAAGAGAGAGAGAAAATTGTCAAAATATATTTGATAAAGTTATGGGTGAAAACTTCACAAATCTGTAGAAGGAAATAGATATCCAGATACAGGAAGTAAAGAGTCCCAAAGAAGATGAACCTAAACAGACCCACACCAAGACATGTTATAATTAAAATGGCAAAATTTAAAGAGAATTCTAAAGGCAGTGAGAAAAAAACAGAGTCGTATACAAGGGAACCCCTATAACTTGATACATTTTGCTGCAGAAATGTTGCAGTCCTAAAGGGAGTGCCATGATATATTCAGAGTGCTGAAAGGGAAAATCCTCCAACTTAGGACACTCTACCAAGCAAGTTTATCATTTAGAATTGAATGAGAGATAAAGAACTCAGACAAGAAAGAGTAAAAGAATTCATCAATACTAAATGTACCTTAAAGTAAATGTTAATGAGCCTTTTCTTAGTGGAAAAGAAAAGAGTATAACAAGTAGTAAGAATCTACAGGAAGGGGGGACCTTCAAATTGGCAGAGCAGTAAGACATAGAGATAAACTTCCTCCCAACAAATACATCAAAAACACATCTACATGTGGAACAACTCCTACAGAAAACCTACTGAACTCTGGCAGAAGACCTCAGACTTCCCAGAAGGCAAGAAAAACCCCATGTACCAGGGTAGGTCAAAAGAGAAAAACAGAGACAAAATAATAAGGATGGGACCTGCACCTCTGAGAAGGAGCTGTGGAGGAGGAAAAGTTTCCATGTACTAGGAAGCCCATTCAATGGAGGAGATGGGTGCTGGGCAGGAGGGAAGTTTCAGAGCCACAGAGGAGAGCACAGCAACAGGGGTGCAGAGGGCAAAACGGAGAGATTCCCACACAGAGGATCAGTGCCGACCAACACTCACCAGCCTGAGAAGCTTGTCTGCTCACCCGCCAGGGTGGGTGGGGGCTGGGTGCTGAGGCTCGGGCTTCGGAAGTCAGATCCCAGGGAGAGGACAGGGGTTGGCTCCATGAACACAGCCTGAAGGGGCTAGTGTGCCACAGCTAGCCAGGAATGAGTCTGGGAAAAAGTATGGACCTAGTAAGAGGCAAGAGCATTGTTTCAGGATGCGTGAGGAGAGGGGATTCCTTCCCTGTCTGACCACAGAAGACAAAGCAATGCTTAAAAGTGCTCCAGAGATAGGTGTGAGCTGTGGCTATCAGCTTGGACCACACAGATGTACATGAAATGCTAATGCTGCTGCTGTAGCCATCAAGAATCCTGCATGCAAGCACAATTCACTATCCACAACCACTCCCCAGGAGCCTTCACAGCCCACCACTGCCAGGGTCCCATGATCCAGGGACAACTTCCCTGGGAGAACACACGGTGCACCTCAAGCTTTTGCAATGTCATGCCAGCCTCTACCATCGCAGGCTCACCCTGCATTCCAATTATAACTACTGTACCCTTCCCTCCCACCAGCCTGAGAGAGCCAGAGCCTCCTAATCAGCTGATGCTTTAACCCCATCCTGTCAAGGCGAGAACAGAAGCGTGAGGGCAACCTACATACAGAGGTGGGGCCAAAACCAAAGCTGAACCACAGGAGCTGTGCAAACAAAGAAGAGAAAGGGAAATATCTCCCTGCAGCCTCAGGAGTAGTGGATTAAATACCCAAAATCAACTTGAAGTACCCTGCATTTGAGGAATGTTGGAATAGACAATGAAACAACCCAAAATTGAGGTGGTGGACTTTAGGAACAACTGTAGACTTGGGGTGTGCTCTCTGTGACTGACTCATTTCTGATTTTTATGTTTATCTTAGTATAGTTTTTAGCACTTGGTATCACTGGTGGATATGTTTATTGGTTTGATTGCTCTCTTCTTTTTTTAAATATATTTTTAATTTTAATATTTTTTTAATTTTTAAATTTGAATTATTTTATTTTATTTTTTATTTTCTTTCTTTTTTTCCTCCCTTTGCTTATGAGCCATGTGGCTGACAGGGTCTTGGTGCTCTGGCCTGCTGTCAGGTCTGAGTTTCTGAGGTGGGAGAGCCTAGTTCAGGACATTGGACCACCAGAGACCTCCCGGCCCCACATAATATCAATCAGCAAGAGGTCTCCCAGAGATCTCAATCTCAATGCTATGACCCAGCTACACCCAACATCCAGCAAGCTCCAGTGCTGGATGGCCCATGCCAAACAACTAGCAAGACAGGAACACAACCCCACCCATTAGCAGAGAAGCTACTTAAGAGCATACTAAGTTCACAGACATGCCAAAACACACCAATGGACGCAGACTTGCCCACCAGAAAGACAAGATCCAGCCACATCCACCAGTCACTTCCACCAGGAAGCCCACACAAACCAGTGAACCAAAGTTACACACTGCTGTCAGACACCAAAAACAATGGGAACTACGAACCTGGAGCCTGAGAAAAGGAGACCACAAATACAGTAAGTTAAGCAAAATGGGAAGAGAAAGAAATATGCACCAGATGAAAAAGCAAGATAAAGATACACCAGACCAAACAAATGAAAAGGAAATAGGCAGTTTACCTGAAAAAGAATTCAGAGTGATGATAACAAAGATGATCAAAAATCCTGGAAATAGAATGGAGAAAATACAAGAAATGTTTAACAAGGACTTACAAGAACTAAAGAGCAAACAAACAATGATGAACAACAAAATAAATGAAATTAAAAATTCTCTAGAAGGAATCAATAGCACAAAAACTGAGGCAGAAGAATGGATAAGTGACCTGGAAGGAAAAATAGTGGAAATAATTACTGCAGAGCAGAATAAAGAACAAAGAATGAAAAGTATTGAGGACAATCTCACTGACTTCTGAGACAACATTAAATGCATCAACATTCAAATTATAGGGATCCCAAAAGAAGAAGAGAAAAAATAAAGGTCTGAGAAAAATATTAGAAGAGATTATAATTGAAAACTTCCCTAACATGGGAAAGGAAAGAGTCAATCAAGTCCAGGAAGTGCAGAGAGTCCCATACAGGATAAATCCAAGGAGAAACATGCCAAGAAATATATTAATCAAACTGCCAAAAATTAAGTACAAAGAAAAAATATTAAAAGCAGCCAGGGAAGAGCAACAAATAACATACAAGGGAATCCCCATAAGGTTAACAGCTGATCTTGCAGAAGAAAATCTGCAAGTTACAGGGGAGTGGCAGGAGATAGTTAGAGTGATGAAAGGGAAAAACCTACAAACAAGATTACTCTGAGTAGCAAGGATCTCATTCAGATCTGACAGAGAAATTAAAACCTTTAGAGACAAGAAAAATTAAGAGAGTTCAGCACCACCAAACCAGCTTTACAACAAATGCTAAAGGAACTTCTCTAGGCAGGAAACACAAGGGAAGGAAAAGACCTACAAAGACAAAAACAAAACAATTTAAACATGGGAATAGGAACATACATGTCTATAATTACCTTAAATGTAAATGGATTAAATGCTCCAACCAAATGACATAAACTGCTGGAATGGATACAAAAACAAGACCTATATATATGCTGTCTACAAGAGACCCACTTCAGACCTAGGGACATATACAGACTGAATGTGAGGGGATGGAAAAAGATACTCCATTCAAATGGGAATCAAAACAAAGCTGGAGTAGCAATTCTCATATCAGACAAACTAGAATTTATATAAAGACTATTACAAGAGACAAAGAAGGACACTACATAATGATCAAGGGATCAATCCAAGAAGAAGATATAACAATTGTAAATATTTATGCACCCAACAGAGGAGCACCTCAATACATAAGGCAAATGCTAACAGCCATAAAAGGGGAAATTGACTGTAACAGAATCATAGTAGGCGCCTTTAACACCTCACTTTCACCAATGGACAGATCATCCAAAATGAAATTAAATAAGGAAATACAAGTTTAAATGACATATTAAACAAGGTGGGCTTAATTGATATTTATAGGACATTCCATCCAAAAACAACAGAATACATTTTCTTCTCAAGTGTTCATGAAACATTCTCCAGGATAGATCATATTTTGAGTCAAAAATCAAGGCTTGGTAAAATTAAGATAATTGAAATTGTAACAAAGAACTTTTCTGACCACAATGCTATGAGACTAGATATCAATTACAGGGAAAAAAAAACTGTAAACAAACAAATGCAGGCCAAACAATACTCTACTAAATAACAAAGAGATCAATGAAGCCATCAAAGAGGAAATCAAAAACTATCTAAGAACAAATGACAATGAAAACATAATGACCCAAAGCCTAGGGGATGCAGCAAAAGAAGTTCTAAGAGAGAAGTTTATAGCAATACAACCCTACCACAAGGAACAAGAAAAATCTCAAACAACTTAACCTTACACCTAAAGCAATTAGAAAAAGAAGAGCAAAAAACGCCAAAGTTAGCAGAAAATAAATCATAAAGATCAGGTCAGAAATAAATGAAAAAGAAACGAAGGAAGTGATAGCAATGATAAAAAAAGCTAAAAGCAGGTTCTTTGAGAACATAAACAAAATTGATAAACCATTAGCCAGACCCATCTAGAGAAAAAGGGAGAAGACTCAAATCAACAGAACTACAAATGAAAAAAGAGAAGTAACAACTAACACTGCAGAAATACAAAGGATCATGAGAGATTATTACAAGCAACTATATGCCAAAAAAATGGACAGGTGGAAGAAATGGACAAATTCTTAGGAAAGCACAACCTTCTGGGACTGAACCAGGAAGAAATTGAAAATATGAACAGATAAATCACAAGCACTGAAATTGAAACTGTGATTAAAAATATTCCAACAAACAAAAGCCCAGCATCAGATGGCTTGACAGATGAATTCTATCAAACATTTAGAGAAGAGCTAACACCTATACTTCTCCAAACCTTCCAAAATATAGAAGAGGGAGGAACTCTCCCAAACTCATTTTACGATGTCAACATCACCCTGATACCGAAACAAGACAAAGATGTCACAAAAAAACAAAACTACAGACCAATGTCACTGAGAAACATAGATGCAAAAATCCTCAACTAAACACTAGCAAACAGAATCCAATAGCAAAATAAAAGGATAATACACCATGATCAACTGGGGTTTATCCCAGGAAGGCAAGGATCATACAGTATACGTAAATTAATCAATGTGATACACCATATTAACAAATTGAAAGGTAAAAACCGTATGATAATCTCAATAGATGCAGTAAAAGCTTTCAACAAAATTCAACACCCATTTATGATGAAAACTCTCCAGAAAGAAGGCATACAGGGAACTTACCTCAACATAATTAAGGCCATATATAACAAAGCCATGGCAAACATTGTTCTCTGGTGAAAAACTGAAAACATTTCCTCTAAAATCAGGAACAAGAAAGGATGCCCACTCTCGCCACTATTATTCAACATAGTTTTGGTAGTTTTAGCCACAGCAATCAGAGAAGAAAAAGAAATAAAAATAATTGAAATTGGAAAAGAAGAAGTAAAGCTGTCACTGTTTTCTGATGACATGATACTGTATATAGAGAATCCTAAAGATGTTACCAGAAAACTACTAGAGCTAATCAATGAATTTGGTAAAGTAGGAGGATAGAAAATTTATGCACAGAAAACTCTTAATTCCTATCCACTTATCATGAAAATCTGAAAGAGAAATTAAGGACACACTCCTATTTACCACTGCAACCAAGAAGAATAAAATACCTAGGAATATACCTACCTAAGGATACAAAAGTCCTGTATGCAGAAAACTATAAGACATTGATGAAAGGAATTAAAGATGATACAAACTGATGGAGAGATATACCATGTTCTTGGATTGGAAGAATCAACATTGTGAAAATGACTCCACTACCCAAAGCAATCTACAGATTCAATGCAATCCCTGTCAAACTACCAATGGCATTTTTCAGAGAACTAGAACAAAAGCTTTCACAATATGTATGGAAACACAAAAGACCCTGAAGAGCCAAAGCAATCTTAAGAAAGAAAAATGGAGCTGGAAGAAAAAGGCTCCCAAATTTCAGACTATACCACAAAGCTGCAGTAATCAAGACAGTATGTTACTGGCACAAAAACAGAAATATAGATCAGTGGAACAGGAGAGAAAGCCCAGAGATAAACCCACACACATATGGACACTTTATCTTTCATAAAGGAGGCAAGAATATACAACAGAGAAAAGACCGCCTCTTCCATAAGTGGTGATGGGAAAATTGGATAGCTACATGTAAAAAAATGAAATTAGAACACTTCCTAACATGATACACAAAAATAAACTCAAAATGGATTAAAGACCTAACTTTAAGGCCAGAAAGTATAAATCTCTTAGAAGAAAACATAGGCAGAACAATCTATGACTTAAATCACAGCAAGATCCTTTTTGACCCACCTCCTAAAGAAACGGAAATAAAAACAGAAATAAACAAATGGGACCTAATGAAACTTAAAAGCTTTTGCAAAGCAAAGGAAACCATAAATGAGCCAAAAAGACAACTCTCAGAATGGGAGAAAATGTTTGCAAACCAAGCAACTGACAAAGGATTAATCTCCAAACTATACAAGCAGCTCATGCAGCTCAATAAAACAATCCAATCAAAAAACAAACAATCCAATCAAAAAACAAACAATCCAAAAAACAAACAAAAAAACAAACAATCTAATCAAAAAATGGGAAGAAAATCTAAACTGACATTTCTCAAAAAAAGACACAGAATTGTCCAAAAAGCACTTGACAAAATGTTCAACATCATTAAGTATTAGAGAAATGCAAATCAAAAGTACAATGAGGTATCACCTCACACCGGGCAGAATGGCCATCATCAATATATCTAAAAACAGTAAATGCTGGAGAGGGTGTGGAGAAAAGGGAACCCTCTTGCACTGTTGGTGGGAATTTACATTGATATAACCACTATGGAAACAGTATGGATGTTCCTTGAAAAATTAAAAATAGAACTACCATATGTCCCAGCAATCTCACTACTGGACATATACCCTGTGAAACCCATAATTCAAAAATAGTCATGTACCACAGTGTTCATTGCAGCATTATTTACAATAACCAGGACATGGAAGCAACCTAAGGGTCCATCAACAAATGAATGGATAAAGAAGATGTAGCACATATATACAATGGAATATTTCTCAACCATAAAAAGAAATGAAATTGAGTTATTTGTAGTAAGATAGATGGACCTAGAGTCTGTCATACAGAGTGAAGTAAGTCCAGATGAGAAAAATAAATACTGTATGCTAACACATATATATTGAATCTAAAAAAAAAAAAATTGTTCTGATGAATTTAGGGGTAGGACAGGAATAAATACACAGACGTAGAGAATGGACTTGAGGACACAGGGAAGGGGGAAGGTAAGCTGGGACAAAATGAGAACGTAACATTGACATATATACACTTCCCTATGTTGATAGCTAGTCGGAAGCAGCTTCATAGCATCAGGAGATCAGCTCAGTGCTTTGTGATCACCTAGAAGGGTGGGATAGGGAGGGTGGAAGGGAGACACAAGAGGGAGGGGATATGGGGATATATGTATACATGTAGCTGATTCACTTTGTTATACAGCAGAAACTGACACAACATTGTAAGGATATTATACTGCAATAAAGATGTTAAAATCAATCAATCAATCAAAAAATTAAAAGAAAATTTTCTACAGGAACGATAAAATCCCACTAGTAAAGTGAATATATACTAAAGGTTGAGGAGCAAAGACTTAGATAAGCTAGTACAGAAATCAAAACACAAAAAATTGTAAGATAAAGTAGAACTACAATAATCAGTAAAATGGATAAACACGAAGACATAAAATATGACTTCAAAGACAGAAAATGTGGGGAAAAGAAGTAAAAAGTTCAGATCTTTTAGAAGATGAACTTAAAGGTCTACCTGTTTAAAAGAAGTAGATATATTTACAGGTCATCATATAAGAACTCCATGGTAACTACGAATCAAAATCCTGCAATAGATACACAAAAACTACAGAGAAAAAACACAAACACACCACTATAAACAATCATCAAAACACAAGGAAAGAAACCAAAAGAAGGAAAGAACAGAGAAGAACCACAAAAACAACCAGAGATCAATTAACAAATGGCAATAAGCACATACCTATAAATAATTACTTTAAATTACAGTGGACTAAATGCTCCAATCTAAAGACAGAGGTGGTTGATTAGATCAAAACATTACCTGGGGCTTCCTTGGTGGTGCAGTGGTTGAGAGTCCGCCTGCTGTTGCAGGGGATGCTGGTTCATGTCCCGGTCCAGGAAGATCCCACATGCCACGGAACGGCTAGGCCTGTGAGCCATGGCCACTGCGCCTGCACGTCTGGAGCCTGTGTTCCACAGCGGGAGAGGCCACAGCAGTGAGAGGCCCGCATATGGCAAAAAAAAAAAAAAAATTACCCATATATGTTGTTTACAAGAGACTCACTTCAGAATTGAAAACACTCCCAGAATGAAAGTGAGGGTATGGAAAAAGATATTTCTTGCAAATGGAAACAATAAGAAAGCAGGGGTAGCAACACTACCCCTGACAAAATAGACTTTAAAACAAAGTTTACAACAGAATTCAAATATAGTCATTTTATAACAATAAAGGGATTAATAGAAATGAGGTATTATACTTGTTAACATATATGCAAGTAACAGGAGCACCTAAATATATAAAGAAAATATTAACAGAAAAAAAGGGAGAAATTGAGAATAATACAGTAATATTAGGGGATGTTAACACCTCACTTACATTAATGAACAGATTATCCATACAAAAAAATAAATAAGGAAACTGTGGTCATAATGATACAATAGACCAGTTGGACTTTATGCATATCTATAGGAGAGTCCATCCAAAAAAAACAGAATACACATTTTTTTTAAAGTGCACATGGAACGCTCTCCAGGATAAATCACATGCTAGGCCACAAAACACGTCTCAACAAATTTAAGAGGATATAAATTTTATTAAGCACTCTTTCCCACCACAATGGCATGAAACTAGAAATCAAATGCAGGAAGAAAAATCATAAAAACACAAACAGGTGGAAACTAAACCACATGCTACTAAAAAAAGAAAGTGTCAATGATGAAATCAAAGTGAAAATCTGAAAATACCTTGAGACAAATGAAATTGGAAATACAATTTTACAAAATCTATGGGAAGCACCTAAAGCAGTTCTAAGAGGGAAATTTAGAGTGATACAGGCCTACCTCAAGAAAAAAGAAAAATCTAAATCTATCTTGACATAGAAAAAATGAGAAAAAAAACAAACAAAATATTGAGAAAGAAGATCAAAGCTGGAGGTATTGAGATTAGAGACAAGATGGCAAAAGAGTAAGATGTGGAGAATACCTTCCCCCCCACAGATACACCAGAAATACATCTACACGTGGAACAACTCCTGCAGAAAACCTACTGAAAGCTGGCAGAACACCTCAGATCTCCCAAAAGGCAGGAAACTCCCCACGTACCTGGGTAGGGCAAACAAAAAAAAGAAAAAAACAGAGACAGAAGGATAGGGACGGGACCGGCACCAGTGGGAGGGAGCTGTGAAGCAGGAAATGTTTCCACACACTGAGAAGCCCTTTCACGGGGAGAGACTGCGGGTGGCAGAGGGGGGAAGCTTCGGAGTCACAGAGGAGAGCACAGCAACAGGGGCACGGAGGGCAAAGAGGAGAGATTCCCGCACAGAGGATCAGCGCCGACCTGCACTCACCAGCCCGAGAGGCTTGTCTGCTTCCCCGCCGGTGCGGGCAGGGCTGGGAGCTGAGGCTTAGGTTTCAGTCGGAGCACAGGGAGAGGACTGGGGCTGGCGTTGTGAACACAGCTTGCAAGGGGTTAGTGCACCACGGCTAGCCAGCAGGGAGTTCGGGAAAAAGTCTGGACCTGCCCAGGAGTCAAGAGACTTTTTCTTCCCTCTTTGTTTCCTGGTGTGTGAGGAGAGGGGATTGGGAGCGCTGCTTAAAGGAGATCCAGAGACGGGCGTGAGCCGTGGCTAACAGTGCGGACCCAAGAGATGGGCCTGAGACACTAGGGCTGCTGCTGCCACCACCAGGAAGCCTATGTGCAAGCACAGGTCACTCTCCACACCTCTCCTCCCAGAGCCTGTGCAGCCCGCCAAAGCCAGAATCCCGTGATCCAGGGATGGCTTCCCAGGGAGAACGCACAGTGTGCCTCAGGCTGGTGCAACGTCCTGCCAGCCTCTGCCACCGCAGGCTTGCCCGGGCTCACCCTGCACTCCGTGTCCCTCCCTCCACCCGGCCTGAGTGAGCCGGAGCCCCCGAGTCAGATGCTCCTTTAACACCATCTTGTCTGAGTGAAGAACAGATGCCCTCCTGTGACCTACAGTCAGAGGCGGGACCAAATCCAAAGCTGAGCCCCAGGAGCTGTGCGAACAAAGAAGAGAAAGGGAAATCTCTCCCAGCAGCCTCAGGAGCAGTGGATTAAATCCCCACAATCAACGTGACGTACCCTGCATCTGTGGAATGTATGAATAGACAACGAATCATCCCAAATTGAGGAAGTGGACTTTGAGAGCAAGATTTATTTATTTTTCCCACTTTTCCTCTTTTTATGAGTGTGCATGTGTATTCTTCTGTGTGAGATTTTGTCTGTATAACTTTGCTTTCACCATTTGTCCTAGGGTTCTATCTGTCTGGTTATTTATTGTTTTTTTTTAACTTTAAAAAAATTTTTTCTATTTTAATAATTTTTTATTTTAATAACCTTGTTTTATTTTATCTAATATTATTCTATTTTATCCTTCCTTTCTTCCTCCCTTCCTCTCTCTCTCTTTCTTTATTTCTTTCTACTTTTTTTCCCTTTTATTCTGAGCTGTGTGCATGAAAGGCTCTTGCTGCTCCAGCCAGGAGTCAGTGATGTGCCTCACAGGTGGGAGAGCCAACTTCAGTACACCGGTCCACAAGAGACCTCTCAATGCCACATAATATCAAATGGCAAAAATCTCCCAGAGATCTCCACCTCAACACCAGCACCCAGCTTCACTCAAAGACCAGCAAGCTAGAGTGCTGGACACCCAATGCCAAACAACTAGCAAGACAGGAACACAACCCCACCCATTAGCAGACAGACTGCTAAAATCATAATAAGTCCACAGACACCCCAAAACTCACCACCTGACGTGGACCTGCCCACCACAAAGACAGGATCCAGCCTCTTCCATCAGAACACAGGCACTAGTCCCCTCCACCAGGAAGCCTACACAACCAACATTAGCCAATGGGGACAGACATCAAAAGCAACGGGAACTACGAACCTGCAGCCTGAAAAAAGGAGACCCCAAACACAGTAAGATAAGCAAAATGAGAAGACAGAAAAACACACAGCAGA
>RJWK010057461.1:0-14136 GCA_004363435.1 Platanista minor
CTCAGAGGCTGTGGCCAGAGTACCTAACAGCCACTGTCCCCAGCAGGTCCTGACCACGACCCATGCTCAGGGCTGAGGGCCACCGTCCTGCCAGCAGAGGCCCCACACGGCCATTAGGCCGCACCCACAGGAAGAGGCTAGAGCGGAAAGTGGGGAGCGAGCCTTGGAGGAAAAGCAGCCAGGCCCGGGCCACTGTCACTTGCCTTCCGATCTGCAGCTCTAGATGCGAGGTGTGCGTGACTGTGGCCAGGGCCTGTGGTTTCACGTGCTGGACCCAGAACAGCAGCAGGATGAGGACCACAGAGGCAAACAGGAGCCAGAGGAGACCCAAGATATAGAAGCCCAGGAAGAGGCAGCAAAAGTCAGAGTTGAGAAAAGGGTCATTTCTGGAACTCTCCGCATTCCACTGAGCCACCCCCTGGGCCTTCAGGAGGTTGACCAATTCAGAGATGGTGGCTGTGGTGGATTCTAAGATAGTGGGAAGTGAAGTGGGTTCTGTGGATGTTAAGGATATGGTGGGCTCTGAGGTCTCGCTTGTGAGCTCTGGGGTGCTCGGGCTTGTGGGCTCTGAGGTCTCGCTTGTGAGCTCTGGGGTGCTCGGGGCTGTGGGCTCTGGGGTTCTCGGGCTTGTGGGCTCTGGGGTGCTCGGGCTTGTGGGCTCTGGGATGCTCAGGGCTGTGGGCTCTAGGGTGCTCGGGCTTGTGGGCTCTGGGGTGCTTGGGCTTGTGGACTCTGGGGTGAGTTTGAGAGTTTTGGAGAATGTGATGGGTCCTGTAGAAATTCGGAACGTGGTCTGTTCCTTAGTTGGAGGCAAGGAGGACACTTGGGGGCCTAGCGGAGCAGTCGGCACTGAGTAAAGCAGGCCCCAGTGGGTGGGGTGGGCACTGGTGTGGGCAGAGAAGCTGCCCGTAGCCCTTGTGGTAGGCACCTTGTCATCCTCTTCGTAGACATCGTAGTCTATGCTGTCCCTGTCGCTAGAGGTGTGGCAGCCCTCCCCTGAGTAGGTGTAGACAAACGTGTTGGGCAAATTGACACACCCCACGCTCGTCACATTGGGGGTCATGGCCTTGGCGTCCACACCCTCCTTCCATATGTACACGTTGTTGGCATTGTCCTGCAGCCAGTGGCTGAAATAGAGGATCCCACAGTCACAGAACCAGGTGTTGTCGTGGAAAAAAGCAAAAGGCAGGAGGAGGTCCCCAAAGAAGCCCTTTGGTATCGTGCGCAGCAAGTTCCGCTGGAGGTAGAGGGTGTCAAGTTCCTCCAGCCCATCCAGGAGCCCAGGGGGCAGCTCACCCAACCCGTTTTCAGCCAGGCTGAGCTTCTTCAGCTTGGGCGTGGGCTGCAGGAGCCGGGGGGGCAGAGTCTTCAGCTCGTTGCCACGCAAGTAGAGCTCATGGAGGTGGCTCAGGCCATCCAGGGCATCAGGAGACAATGAGGCCAGCTCGTTGAAGGAGACATCCAGGGTATAGAGCGCTGGCAGCACCCGTCCCAACAAAGGCAGGCTTCTCAGCGTATTGTGGGATATAATCAGGGTCTCCAGCCGGGGCAGCGTCGCGTCAGTCTGCAGGCTGGTCAGCTGGCTCTTCTCCAGGTGCAGCTGAGTGAGGTGAGTCAGATTCACCATGGACACCAAGGAGAAGGTGCCCAGGGGGTTCCCACCCAGGCGGAGGATGTTGGTTTCTGCTTGCAGATCTGGAGGCGGTGCCTTCAGGCCCATATTTTCACAGTTCATTTCCACCTCACTGGCCACTTTGCTGATGCCACAGATGGGGTGGGAGTGTGAAGGGCTTGGCAGCAGGAGCAGCAAGAGGAAGAGAGGCATGGGGGCCTGTGGGCAAAGGGGGCTTGAGTGGGCGCCCTCCGCCCCCGGCAGTGTTCCTCCAGGATCCCTTCCAGAAGCTCAGCTCCCACACCTCACCCCCCCACACTCCCCTCTCCTCCCCTTCCCCCCCAAAGCCTAAACTGCCAGCTCCAGGTCCTTGGCTGGTATCTGTCCCTCAGGCCCCCTCCTCCCCCGGCCCCAGCTTACAGGCCAGAAGAAAGACCTCCGGAGCCACAGAGCTTCTTCCAGGGTGTGACTTGGCCCTTCTCTCTTCCAGCTCCAGGGAGGGCCTGGTCAGTGGCAGGAAGGGGGTGGAGATGGGGAGGAAATGCCAACCTGATAGGGGCTCCTGGGACCCGGGGAACGGTCTCGCTCCCGGACACAGGCCTTTATCACCTCCTTCCACAACTTTCCCCAAGCCCTCCTTTTGGTTCTGCTCTTGCCTCCTATCCTTCTACACCAGGATATTGGGAGTGGACTCCAACCACCACTCTCTTCCAGCTTTTAAAAAAAACCTCTCCAGCTGCCCCTCTCACTTCCCCTTCACAGCTGCATTCTGTTTTCTTCTTTTTTTTCTTTTTTTTGGCCACACCACATGGCATGCGGGATCTTCCCCGAACTCGTGCCCTCTGCGTTGGGAGTGCAGAGTCTTAACCACTGGACCGCCAGGGAAGTCCCTGATTTTACCTCCTAATGCCCCTCAAACCCACCCCTTCCCATCCGCCCTGCCACCATTCCTTGTGCAGGGTGCCATGTTCTCTCCGCTGCTTCAATGCAGCAGCCTCCCCGATGCTCTCCCAACTTTCTAAATCCCCTCCTTCTCCCCACCCAAGTGGGCATTCAGAAATGCAGATTTGCTCATATCCTTCCACTGCCTGAAAGCCACCAATGGCTCCTTGTAGCCCTCAGGAGGGAGTGTAACATCCCTAACATGGCCTACGGGGTCCTGCGTGATCTGACCCTTGCTCACCTGTCCAGCCCCATCTCGTAACACTCCACCCTTCACTCTAGGTTATTCTCTTTCTTGTGCCTGGACCCTTCTTCTCACCCCTTATCCCCTTCTGCCTAACTCTTACTTATCTGGAAAGTTCCAGTCCAGAATTTCTTCCTCTGGAAAGTCTTTTAGGATTTCCCAAGACCAGGTTAGGTGCCTGTTTCAGAAAGTCAGCCATCATATCTGTTGGTCCATGGCCCCTTCCAATGATGAAAATGTCCTCTCAACTGTCCCTAGGAGGGGCACCATGCAGCTGCATGAGCCTGCCCCTATCTGCTGACTGGTGACTGGACAAGGGGTGGACACTTGAGCCAGATGCAGTTAATCCATAAACTTGCCGTTTATATAATTTGCCGGCTGCAAAAAGTACTTGAAAACGTGGAGGAAATGAGGCACTAAGCAGCAAGAAGTGAGGGGGAGAGCTGCATAGACTGAGGCCCTGACCTGGGGTAAGGCCCCTAAGGCAGTTGGTTTTTTTGCCACTTCGGCACCAATTAGGATTTTTAGTTGTAACAGGAAATGTTCTGCCTAATTTAGGCTGAAAAGGAATTGATTAAAAATACATTTTGGACTTCCCTGGCAGTTCAGTGGTTAAGACTCCACGCTTCCGCTGCAGGGGACAGTGGTCGGGGAACTAAGATCCTGCATGCCGTGTGGTGTGGCCAAAATAAAAATAAAAATATGTTGGCTACTTCTCAGACTTCTCAGTGAGGGCTACAGAACCAGACGTGGGACTGTGTAGCTAGGAGCAGTGCCCAGAACCAGGCTGCAGAAACAGTCTGGTGAGCAAACCTCTGCTCCTGCTGCAAGACCAGGTCACTGAAGCTTGCTCCACTGCAGCTGCTGAGCCAGGAACTCAGTGTTACCACAACCTTGCTGCTGCAGAGAGAGAGTCCTGCATCATCCCTACCCCTTCGTGATACTAGCTCCTGATTCAGAGTCTGGGTGTGAGTCTGGTTGGTCTTATACCTGTGACCCAGCTGCAAGGGAGTCTGGGAAAGCAAGTATCTGGCACTTTCAGCTTCTGTAATAGGAGGCCGGTTCTGCTTCTCCAAAGATTTCTAAGTTGAAGGATTTTGCAGACATAGAGAAGAGATTCATATACTTTGGCACCTACTGAAATGGTCCCAATGTTTTATTTTCTTCACATGTCAACGTCCTGAATTGTTTCTAATTTTGCATCTTTGAATGTTTGGGATTAATCCTACTTGGCCATTATGAATTATTCTTTAAATATAATTATAGGTTGGTTTGCTCACATTTTATTTAGAACTTTTACATCAAAGTTAGAAAATAGGAGTGGCCCATAGATTCCTTTTGAGGGAACTTTGTCTTATTCTGTTCTTTTGTTTTGTTGTCAGAGTTATACTGGCCTTGTAAAATAAGTTGGAAATTTTTAGAGCCTCTGGAAAAGTTAGAGATCATAGGGATTTTCCATGCAGTTTTGGTGGAATTCACCTGTGAAACCGTCTGGACCTGATGACCTTTGGGGGAAAGCTCCTTGAATACCTTTCCAATTCCTACTCTAATTGTTTGTCTATTGAAGTTTCTACATCTTGAGTCAATTTTGGTAACTGATATTTTTCTAATAAAATATCTATTTCATGTGGCAGTTCAGTTTATTATTGCAAGTTTGAGCTTTTTTTTTTTTTGCGGTACGCGGGCCTCTCACCGTTGTGGCCTCTCCCGCTGCGGAGCACAGGCTCCGGACGCGCAGGCTCAGCGGCCGTGGCTCACGGGCCCAGTCGCTCCGCAGCATGTGGGATCTTCCCGGACCAGGGCACGAACCCGTGTCCCCTGCATCGGCAGGCGGACTCTCGACCACTGTGCCATCAGGGAAGCCCCAGATATCTACTTTTATCTTTAATAGTTTCTCATACTTTGAGCTTCTTTTCTTTTTTTAACTAATTTATTTTTAAAGGATTGTCTTTTTAAAAAATATTTTTGTTTATTTATTTATTTACTTGGCCGCGCCGGGTCTTAGCTGCGGCACACGGGATCTTCGATCTTCGTTGTGGCGTGCGGGAATGTGGGACCTTTTTTTTTAGTTGCAGCATGCGGGCTCTTATTTGCGGCGTGTGGGATATAGTTCCCCGACCAGGGATGGAACCTGGGCCCCCTGCATTGGGAGCACAGAGTCCTAACCACTGGACTACCAGGGAAGTCCCTAAAATTTATTTTATTGAAGTATAGTTGATTTACAACATTGTGTTAGTTTCTGATGAGCTTATTTTCATGTTCTCTTTCTACCTTCTTGAGTTGAAATCTTCGTTGACTTATTTTCAATCTTTCTTGCTTTTCAGGTAAATTCACTTAATTTATACTTTTCATTTGAGTGCTGCTTTGTGCCATCTCACATTTTTTATCATCTAATACCTAAGATGAATATTTGTAATTTTTATATCCAGCATCTATTCCTCTAAAATAAGAGGACCCCCATTTCCTTTTAAGAGATTACACCTCCCCAGATTAGTGCAAACTTGATGGGAGTAGGTATTCTGGCCTCTTGCTTTGGAAACCAAAATGTCTTTGGAAGTTCCTTCCACTAGATCCTTCCTGTTACCACCTGAGTTCAGCCCAGAGATGTGACCTAATCATGGACAACCATACTCCCTCTCCTAGGATTTCAAATGGTGAATGAGGTGACAAAACAAGAGAAAATAGAACTGGACTTGATTCATTTCAACAAAGTGCTCAGGAAAAGCTGTAGAATAGTTCCTGCTACTAACTCCTCAGCCTACCAAATCCCTGAGCAGTCCTGGATTTCCAGTGTTCACTTGTACCCCGTGAGCTTCTGCATCTTTCCAAGAAGTCTGTGTTGGATTAAGTTAGGTAGTTGATTTCTGTTGCATGCATCCAAAGAAATCCAATTCAGGGCTCTGGTTGTGGTCCATTTTTAAAGAGTTTGAGCAGAAGTCATTAGTTGGAGGTCTACTCAAGACCCATTCAGCTTTTCCTCTTTTTTTCCTTTTGAGAAATTACTCCTACCCCATCCTTAGAATTTTTCGTGCGAATGACTCTATCCCAGCTGCATGAGTGAACCTAAGTCAGTCACTAGACTTCCTCCCCTTTGACAACTACACTGATACAAGCTGGTCAGGGTATTCCATGGTCGGAGTGACCGGTCCAAGCACAGACACAGGAAGTAAGCTGGTCCTTTCATAATGAAGCCCAAGACTTCTGTTGGATGCTTGAGGTACACATACTTTCTCTGGCTGTAGACAAGGAAATATGTAACCCCAGGTGAGCTGTTGGCACCCATCTTGTGATCACAAGGGGATCTGGCCTTAGGATGAAGCTAATGTCAGGAGAGTTATAATGAAAAAAAAACTCCTTGGCATCATTGAAATGCTGTATCAAACCAATTTTGAAGTTCAGTGAGCCAAAAATCCTCTTATTTATTTCTTAAACTGATTGGCATTGGAATTGTTACTTGCAACGTGATGGGCTTAAAGATTGTATTTTCTATTTTTTCTTTTCTTTTTTTAAAAGTAGAATTATTTACAAAGATTTTTTTAAAATTTCAGGTAGACTTTTAAAAACTAAACTTTTTATTTTCAGGTAATTATTGATTCACATGCAGTTGTAAGAAATAAGACAGAGATTCCATGTACTCATTACCCAATTTTCCCCAGTGGTAATATCTTGCAAAACTGTAGTACAGGGACTTCCCTGGTGGTCCAGTGGCTAATACTCTGTGCTCCCAAGGCAGGGGGCCCCAGTTTGATCCCCCTTCAGGGAACTAGATCCGACATGCCCCAAGTAAAGATCCTGCATGCTGCGACTAAGACCCAGCACAGCCAAATAAATAAATATTTTTTAAAAACGGTAGAACATACAACATCACAACCATGATACTGACATTGTTCTGTCAGAACATTTCCGTCACCGTAAGGCTCCCTCATGTTGACCTTTGATAGCCTCTTCCTTCCTCCTTCCCCACCCCTCCTTACCCCCTGACAACTACTAATCTGTTCTTCCTTGCTATAATCTTGTCGTTTCAAGAACGTTATATAAATGGGATCATACAGTATATAACCTTTTGGAACTTTTTTTTTTTCCACTCAGCATAATTCTCTGGAGATTCGTACAGGTTGTGTGCATCAGGAGTTCATTTCTTTTTTTCTTTTTTTTTTTTTTTTTTTTTTTTTTTTTTGCGGTACGTGGGCCTCTCGCTGTTGTGGCCTCTCCCGTTGCGAAGCACAGGCTCCGGACGCGCAGGCTCAGCGACCACGGCTCACGGGCCCAGCCGCTCCGCGGCATGTGGGGTCTTCCCGGACCGGGGCACGAACCCGCGTCCCCTGCATCGGCAGGCGGACTCTCAACCACTGCGCCACCAGGGAAGCCCAGGAGTTCATTTCTTTTTATTTCTGAGTAGTCTTCCCTAGTATGTGTGTTCTGCAGTTTATCTGTTTACCAATGGAAGGACATGTGGACCGATTCCAGCTGTTGGCTTATTACAAATAGATCTGCTATAAACATTAATGTGCAGATTTGGGTGTGAACATAAGTCTTCATTTCCCTGGGAAAAGTTGCTCAGGAATGCAATTTCTGGGTCATATGGTAGTTGCATGTTTATTATGGGGGGCTTTATCTTTGGGGCATTCTTTGACTTTATCCTGTTTGGGGTCTGCTCAGCTTCTTACGTGTGTAAGTTTATGTCTCTTGCCAAATTTGGGTAGTTTTGAGCTATTATTTCTTTGAGAACTGTTTCAGCCTCAATCTCTTTCTCCTCTGTTTCTGGGGCTCTGTTGACACAATAGTAGATCTTTTGTTATAGTCCCACAGCTCCCATGGGAGACTATGTTTTTTTTAGTGTTGTTTCTCTCTGTTATTCAGAATGGGTGATTTCTATTATTAAATCTTTCAGCTCACTGATTCTTTTCTCTGTCCCCTCCATTCTATTGTTGAGCCTATTCCCTGACCTTTTATTTCAGTTATTATATTTTTCAGCTCTAAAATTTCCATTTGGTTCTTCTCTAGATCTTCTATTTCTTTGCTGAAGCTTTCTATTTTTTCATTTGTTTCAAGCATATGCATAATTTCTTGTTAAAGCATTTTATCGTGGCTGCCTTAAAATATTTTTCAGATAGTCCTAACATCTCTGTCCTTTGTGTGGTGGCAGCTACGGATTGGCTTTTTTCATTCAGTTTGAGCTCTTCCCAGTTTTTGGTATGATGACTAAATTTTTTTTTAATAAATTTTTATTTATTTATTTTTGGCTGCGTTGCGTCTTCGTTGCTGCATGCAGGCCCTCTCTAGTTGTGGCGAGTGGGGATTACTCTTTGTTGCAGTGTGCGGGCTTCTCATTGCAGTGGCTTCTCTTGTTGCGGAGCACTGGCTCTAGGCACGCGGGCTTCAGTAGTTGTGGCTCACGGGCTCTACAGCGCAGGCTCAGTAGTTGTGGCGCACGGGCTTAGTTGCTCCGTGGCATGTGGGATCTTCCCGGACCAGGGCTCGAACCCGTGTCCCCTGCATTGGCAGGCGGACTCCTAACCACTGAGCCACCAGGGAAGCCCCATGATGACTAATTTTTAATGAAACATAAACATCTTAAAGTTATTTTATGAGACTCTGGATCTTATTTAACCCTTCTATTTCAGCTGGCTTTTTCTGCCACTGCTCTGGCAGGGAAAAGGGTGTTGCTGCCTTTTTATTTTTACTGCCAGGTGGAGGCAGAAGTTCAAATTTCCCATTCAGCCTCTGTTGACATCTCATGGATGAGGGTGGGAGTTCTAGTTCCCCACGTGGTCTCCACTGCCCCTTGGGTGAGAATGGCCTCAGTACTGCAGAAATGAGTGAAAGTTTTCTCTCCAGGAGAGCTCCTCGGACACCACCCCAGCAGGGATGCCTCCTCGCGACTGCCAGTCTGGTTGAAGTCCAGGCTCCCACGTAGTCTCCATGGACCCTGAGTGTGAGAGGCCTCATTACCAGCGGGCTGGGGTGAAAGTCCCCTCACCCTCCTTGGCCTTCTTAGAAACCACCCTGGCAGAGATGTTGGGGTGTCTCGTGGCAAGCCTGGGGAGGGTGGAAATCTATGCTTATCACTTGGTCTTTGCTGGTATGGGTGTGGGTGGGGCCGAAGTTTTTCTGTAATATTTGGCTGGAATCGAGTGGTTATTTTCGAAGTTTTCTGTCTTATTAGGCTGCCCCTTTCCTGCCCCTTTGGCTAGAGAGAGCAGGCTTTTTTGGGGGCTGTGTCTGTGGTGTTTCCAGGTTGCTGATTTCTTTACCTCCAAGTCTGGGACATTCGAGGCAAAAAGAAAACCCAGGGAACTCACCATCTTCGTGCTATTCCTTGGATCCCAAGGTCCCTAGCCTTTCTGCCTTCTTCTCTCCATCTTCGTCTCTTGATGTTTGCTTTATATATAATGTCTAGTTGTACTTAGCAGGTGGAATAGGAAAAAGTAAATCTATTCCATCATCCCAGGAGCAGAAAGCTCTCAGGTGGATTTGGCTAACTTTTTATTGCAAACTTCTAAATTTATTGCAGTTGACAATAAACATCACATGTATATTGTGACGGTTAATTTTATGTAACAACTTGGCTGGGACTCACCATTTGTTAACATTTTGTCTCGTTCGCTTTATCACTTTTTCTCTCTTACGTGTTTTTTCCTGAACCATTTGAGAGTAAGTTGGAGACATCATGTCCTTTACCACTAATATTTTAACATATTTCCTAAAAACAAGGACATTTTCTTACATAACTGCATATAGTTATTAATTTCAAGAAATTTAATATTGATACAATGCTATTATCCAATACATAGTTCATTTTCCCATCTTGCCAATTGTCTGGAATATGTCCTTTATAGCTTTTTTTCCCCAGTCCAGGATCCAATGCAGGACCATATCTCTTAGTTTCCTTTAGTTCCTTAACCTGTTTTTATTTTTCATGACTTTGGCATTTTTGAAAACTATCATCCAGTACTTACAGAGAATATCCCTCAATTATGTAGAGTTTCCCTCAATTTATCTAATGTTTCTCACGACTGGATTTGGGTTGTTTTTCTGGCAGGAATATTACAAGAGTGGTGTGTCTTTCTCATTGCATTATTTCAGGAGATATGTTATATCAATTTGACCCATTACTGGTGATGTTAAAACCTTGAGAGCTTGGTTTAGGGGAATCCACCCAGTCTCTATTATCAAGATACTATTTTTCCTTTTGTAACTAAGAAGCACTTTTGTGGGGAGATACTTTGATAGCATGTAAATATCAGGTTCCTAATCAAACTTTAGCCAGGATCACCCATTGCACGAATCAATTATGGCTGTGAAGGTTTTTTAGGTGATTTAACTTCATTCCTTTTCCTTGTAACCAAAAGAACCCAACTAAAACAAAAATTAGAATCAGAAGTGTGGTTTCGGGACTTCCCTGGTGGTCCAGTGGGTAAGACTCTGCACTCCCAATGCACGGGGTCCCGTTCGATCCCTGGTTGGGGAACTAGATCCCGCTTGCATGCTGCAAGTTAAGAGTTTGCATGTTACAACTAAGGAGTCCACATGCTGCAACTAAGAAGTCCACATGCTGCAACGAAGATCCCGTGTGCTGCAACTAAGACCTGGCTCAGCCGAAAGAAAGGAAGGAAGCAAGGAGGGAGGAAGGGAGGGAAGGAAGGAAGGAAGGAGGGAAAGAAGGAAGAAAGAAGTGGGGTTTCATGGAAGTGAACCTGAGTGTCAGCAGGTGGAATGGAATATTTCTATCCAGTGTTTGTATGGTAAAGCCACTAGCTGGGCCAGCCCCTGGGGACTCTCGGACTCTAAGTGTGAGTGCTCCATCAGGGGGAGCTATGATGGTTTGGTGGCTCTAGCTCTGGATCATTTCTGGGAGGGGTGGGTAATTGTTCTTTGAGCTCCCTAGACTGGATTTGTTACTGCATGTAAGTTCCCTACAACCCTGCCAAAGCTATGATGATACTTTGTTTTAATGTCTGTCTACCCCTCTAGACGGCAAGCTTTGGGACAGTAGGCACTCAGAAACATCGTCCATGCTCTAAGGGGTAGAAACTGCTGCATGGATTGAAGGGAATGACCACATCAAATAAGACACCACCTTGGCTTGTCTCTCTGTGTCTCATACCTCACTTTTATATGCTTCCTCTAGTTTCTTTTTATTATAGTCTTAACAACAATCCTGCCAAAATACTACCTGCACATTTTGCTGAGAAGAGGCCATTTTTGGAGAATGTACTCACCCTCCTCTGTCACTCAACAACGCCAGTCCAGCCACATTTCTGCAGGGATCATGTTCACTGTTGTGTATTTTGTTCACTGTTGTAGCTCCAGTGCCTGGCATAGTGTTTAATAAATATTTATCGAATAAGTGAACAAATGTAAGCAGAGGAGGCAGACAACAGCGGGTAGGGTCTGTGATGTCCTTTGTTGAACAGAAACTCTTTTCTTATTTATTTATTTAAAAATTTTATTGAAGTATAGTTGATATAGGATGTGTTAATTTCTGTACAGCAAAGTGAATCAGTTTTGTATCTATATATATGAATTCTTTTTCATATTCTTTTCCATTATGGTTTATCACAGGATATTGAATATAGTTCCCTGTGCTCTACAGTAGGACCTCTTTTATTTATTTATTTATTTATTTATTTATTTATTTATTTATTTATTTATTTGGCTGTGTTGGGTCTTAGTTGCATCATGCAGGATCTTTTGTCGCGGCCATGGGCTCTTTGTTGCGGCGTGTGGACTTCTCTCTAGTTGTGGCGCCTGGGCTCCAGATTGCATGGGCTCAGTAGTTGCGGCACGTGGGCTTAGTTGTCCCGAGGCATGCAGGATCTTAGTTCTTCCACCAGGGATCGAACCTGTGTCCCCTGCAGTAGAAGGCAGATTCTTAACAACTGGACCTCCAGGAAAGTCCCCAGTAGGACCTTGTTGTTCATCCATTCTCTATACAACTGTTTGCATCTGCTAATCCCAAACTCCTCATCCATCCATTCCCCCCACCACCTGCAACCACAAGTCTGTTCTCTATGTCTGTGTGTCTGAACAGAAATTCTTTTTTTTGGAGCAGAGAAAGGTTTATTGCAGGACCATGCAAGGAGATGAGTGGCTCAGGCCCAAAGAAACCCCAAGCTCCTGAACAGAGATTCTTAATTTTTTTTTGCGGTACGTGGGCCTCTCGCTGTTGTGGCCTCTCCCGTTGCGGAGCACAGGCTCCGGACACACAGGCTCAGCGGCCATGGCTCACGGGCCCAGCTGCTCCGCAGCATGTGGGATCTTCCCGGACCGGGACACGAACCCACGTCCCCTGCATCGGCAGGCGGACTCTCAACCACTGTGCCACCAGGGAAGCCCGAGATTCTTAATTTTAATCTATTCAGATCCATCAGTGTTTCCCTTTATGGTTTGTGGGTTTGGTATCTTGTTTAAGAAGATTCCACCTCAAGGTCACAAAAATACTCTCCTACATTTTCTTCTGTTAGCTTTGTAGTTTTACCATATGTTTTAAAGTCCTTAATCTCTCTGGAGTTTACTTTTGTATATGGTATGAGGTAGGGATACAGCTTTTTTTTTTTCTTTTTTGTTCCATAGCATGAGGTGGCTACATACCCTATCTGCTAATCTACCTTGATCCCACTGACATCATCCGACCTTTATCCTATATCAAGCTTCCATAGGCACATGGGCTGTTTCTGCACTCTCTGGTCAGTTTCCTCCTCTTGTCAGTTACTGAGCAATACCAACTGTGTGTGTGTATGTTTGCTGTTGTTTGTTTGTTTGCTATGGCTTTCATGATATGTTTTACTCTTTGGCAGGGTGATTCCCTCATCTTCTCTCTTCTTTTTCAAAACCGATGTGGCTATCCATGTACCTCTATACTGTCATATACATTTTGGAATAAGTTTGTCAAGTTCCTGAAAACATAACATATATTATTTTAGGGAGAATTAACATCTTTATAATATTGAGTTGACCCATCCAAACAAATAGTTGATCTGTTTATACCGAAACTTTATGTCCTTTAACAGTTTCAATTTTTTTCCAAAAACGCTTTATGTAAAGGACATTCTTAAGTTCTGAATACTTTATATATCTTATTACTATTGTGAATGATATTTTGTTTTCTATAATTCCTAGTTGTTTAAGATTGTAATGGAGAGCTATTAGTATTAAATTTTTCCTGTAACCATCAAAGTCCCTGACTCTCCTATTGGTTCTACATAGGTGATCATATCATCACAGGTAACAACAGGTTTACCTTTACCTTTCCTGTCTCATACTGCTTATTTCTTTTTCTTATCTTAGCACATTGGTCAGGACCCCCAATGCTGCAGTAGTGGCAATCCCATCTTATACCCAGGTTTACAGGGAGGGCATCATTAAACATGTTAATTATAGGGTTGTTTTGTTTTGTTTGGCCATGCCACAAGGCATGTGGGGGGTCTTAGTTCCCCAACCAAGGATTGAACCCATGCCGCCTGCATTGAAAGCATGGCATTTTAACCACTGAACCACCAGGGAAGTCCCCTATAGGTTTTTGGTTTTTTAAATTAATTAATCAGTTTATTTTTGGCTGCGTTGGGTCTTTATTGCTGTGCACGGGCTTTCTCTAGTTGTGGAGAGCAGGGGCTGCTCTTCGTTGTGGTGCGTGGGCTGCTCTTCGTTGTGGTGCGGTGGCTTCTCTTGTTGTGGAGCACGGGCTCTAGGTGTGTGGGCTTCAGTAGTTGCAGCATGCAGGCTCTGTACTTGTGGCTTGCAGGCTCTAGAGTGCAGCCTCAGTAGTTGTGGTGCACGGGCTTAGTTGCTCTGTGGCATCTTCCCAGACCAGGGCTCAAACCTGTGTCCCCTGCATTGGCAGGCAGATTCTTTTTTTTTTTAAGTTTATTTATTTTATTCATTTATCTCTGGCTACCTTGGGTCCTTGCCGCTGTGCATGGGCTCCCTCCAGTTGCGACGAGCGGGGGCTACTCTTTGCTGTGGCGCGCAGGCCTCTCATTGTGGTGGCATCTCCTGTTGCAGAGCACGGCCCCCAGGCGCTCAGGCTTCAGTAGTTGCGGCACACGGGCTTCAGTAGTTGTGGCCTGTGGGCTGTAGAGCGCAGGCTCGGCAGTTGTGGCACACAGGCTCTGTTGTTCTGCAGCATGTGGGATCTTCCCGGACCAGGGCTCGAACCCGTGTCCCCTGCATTGGCAGGCAGACTCTCAACCACTGTGCCACCAGGGAAGTCCCCCTACAAGTTTTTGAGAGCTTTTTTGTGTGTGTGTGTGGTACGCGGGCCTCTCACTGTTGTGGCTTCTCCCGTTGCGGAGCACAGGCTCCGGACGCGCAGGCTTAGTGGCCATGGCTCACGGGC
>RJWK010057462.1:0-14136 GCA_004363435.1 Platanista minor
TTATACATTTTTAAATTTTATTTCTTACTCTGATATAATTGACATATAACATTATATTAGTTTTAGGAATACAACATAATGATTTTATATATGTATATATTGCTAAACACTCACCACCATAATTCTAGTTAACATTTATCACCATAGAGAGTTACAAATTATTTTTTTCTTGTGATAAGAACTTTTACTGTCTATTCTCTTAGCAACTTTCAAATATACAATAACGTATTATTAACTATAGTCACCTTGCTGTATATTACACATTTATGATTTAATTATTCTGTAACTAGAAGTTTGTATCTTTTGACCACCATAAAATAAATTATAAATAACATGAAGTTTTAAAAAATATTGTTGAAATTCTCAAAACGTAAATATTTTGTATGTAATTGTCAGAAGTTCAGCTACAGTTTCTTCATTTATTTACAACTGCCAAATTTGCTAAAAATGACTAATGTAATGGTTTATAATTTATATCACAGATGCTAAATTTTTTTCTTTCTGTAATGGTTATTTTGCCAGATTTTGGCACAATTAAGTTTGTAAAAGTGGCTGAGCTTTAGTGTGATAGACACTTGAAATGTCTCATTGGATGGTATGCCATATTAATTATGATATTAATTAATATCATAAGCAATATGAGTAATATCACATTAATAATTAATATGATATAATTATGATATTAATAGCATTTTAACTGCATTTTATACTCACATGCCTAGCATATTTTTATTATTGATTTTAGAAGACAATGAAAACAAGCAAAATATCTGAAACTGGAACTCCGAAAGAAAAAGAAAAATCACACATTCACTCAGCATTTTGGAAATATTCCCAAGAGACATTTAATTGGACTCCTGCACTAAACTTCTTAACAATGTACCAATATTTGTTTTAAAGTTACACGAAAGAGAGCTTATAATATTTTATTCATTCAGCATTTGTCACACATTTTCTGGTTTCCAGTCTTACTAATCTATTTTGAGTTGATTTATGTTTAGAGTGTAAGTTAAGGGTCCAGTTTCATTCTTTATCATGTGGCTGTCCAATTTTCCCAACAGGATTTATGTACTTAACCAAAATTTCAACTCACCTGATGATTACCTTATTTTTAAAAGTATTTAAATTCAAGGTACTTCTCTGTGGCATATGTCAGCTAATAGGACATGAGATATCTCCTTGTTTAATGTACTCTAAAAGGGGTCACCCTACATATCAGCAAATTTCAGTTAATTGGTGGGGGTAAAGTACCATATAAACTGCTAATTCTTTATAAACTAACAGATTCAGATATAATTAGCTAATAGATCAATATCTGTAATTACAACTTGAGGCCCTACATGTAACTGTTGCATTTCTGTTTTGGTAATTACCTCTTTTCACATTCTCTATTCTCCATGGGTTTTTGAGAATTCTGAGTAGCGAAATAACTCTGTAATTTTCTCTCCCTCTTCAATCAGTAACTCCAAGTTAACCTCTAACCACAGTCTTCTCAATAATTCAAGAGTAATGAAAAGTTGTACTTTGCACCATTTGCTTATTAGCTCTCATTATGAAATCACAGATTAGACATAGATTGTATTTGATGAATAAAAGATGGAGTAAATTAATGACACAAAGACAACTTGAATTGCCAATCTGACAATGAAATATGGCAGGCAATATGTAGAAAAAGTGGCACATGTTCACTTTTAATATAAATAAAATCGAGAACACTAAAATGAAGAGGTAAAGATCCAAAAGGCAAATAGACTTGCCAGAAACAAACAACTTTATTAATGAAGTGACATTGTGTTTCCTCATTCTAGAATGTCTAGAATGACTCGCGGCCTTTGAGTTCCCTAATTGATCACACTGCTCTGGAAACACCTTAAGAACTTGAAAATAAAGAAAATCCTGGATACAAGTTAATAAATATTAACTAGATGTTATGTGTCTGACTTGAGAAAAAAAACAGTTACAGATAAATTTTCTTGGCTGACAAAAGAAAAACAGGCCATTATTGGAACAGAGACGTGCTTTCAGGAAGATTGTGTTAAAATTTGTTTCTTGAATAAAGTGAAATTTAAGTAAAATTTTGAAAATGTGCAATACAGAGTTGAGCATTGTAAATATTTAATAGGAAAGACAAAATGTTCTTAAGTGATAACATTTATTGAGTTGAAATTAGTGATATGGTCAGAAAAAGGTAAAAAATGTGAGTATTTTAGTAAAGAATGGGACAAAGAGCCTTTCTTGTCTTTGGTTAAAAGTTGTAACTTCATGTAAGAGGCGATTAAAGACCATGAGAGATTTCAGAAAAGTGAATGTCTTGACATAATCAAAATATCACTTCCGGAATATCATTCTTCTTTTTCAGTACATTTGGGAAATAGAAAAGAAGAGAGACAGGATAATTATGCTTCAGATAACTAAAACATTAGGATAAAAATTTTAATACACCTGGACTAATATTGGTGATTAATTCAGAGGAATGAGGTATAGAAGACATCCTGTGGCAAATGTGACATGAAAAGAGATTAAGATAGCAAGATGCATGGATGCAAATTCCTCTCCAGGATACTATGTCTGAGAGACTCATTAAAAGAAGAGATAGTTATACTTCTCCTATACTCAGAGATGTAACATGATGGGTAGGAAACATGGTGCCAATTTCAAAGGCTGAAATTTCAGGTGTCTTTAAATGGTTATAACATATCTGCTAATATAAGCAAGCGGTATTTCAAAAGAATATAGAAAAAAATAAATGATTCCAAAATGAAATAAATTAGTAGATGAGATATATAAACAGCTACATTCTCCTTGTCCCTTACAGCTCATGAAAATCTGCAGCTTCTCTTGGAAAGCCCAGCCTCATATTCTCATCTAGTTACTCAGCATCAGAGGAATTTTATTGGGATGACACCTGCCCATTAACAGCTGCATCCACAGCTAATGAGAAATCTGAACCCCTGAGAATTACCTCTTGGCCTAGTGCAGATGCTCATAAACCTTTGCAAAATAAGACTGCAGTAGTTAAGGACAGTGGCAGCATGAGGAGGATGTTTTACCTCTAGAGCATTTAGTATGTTCTCTTCTTAGGAAGGACTATGCCCTCTTGTCCTTTGTGGAGCCTTTTACGTAACAACTCATCTATTAAGTAAGGGAACCTCTCCACTGTCTTCACAGAGAAGTATTTTTACTACACACTTTATGATATAAATAATTGACAAATCCTTAATCAAGGTCTTAGTTCAATGGAATAAATACAGCCATTGAAATTCCAATAAGGCCTAACCCACGTCACCTATAAGAGTTTACATAAAGGTTTAAAACCAAATATTGGTAGCAAAAAACAAACAATTTTTCTTGGCATGCTTCCTTCATATAGACTTTGAAAAAGTCAACATTTGTAAATAATTAGTTGATAAACTTGGAGTCTTAGTACCTTCTCCATTCATTTCTATTAGAAACACAGCTAAAAAATTTAGATAATTCTGGGGTAACTAAATACATAAAACAATAATTACATAATATTTACACTAAATATCAGAGTAAAAAAATTTTTTAAAAGCTTGACTTAATTGGGAGGGGAGGATTTTTAAAATTAAGATGTAATCTTTCAAATCATACAGGGATTATTAAAATCAGTGTTATTTTTAGCCCTGCTAATCATGTAAAATATATGAGCTTTTTGTCTATTCTCTACAAAGAAAATGGAGTGCTGTAATCAGTAATAATTCCACAGATATTCCTGGAATAAAATATAAAAGAGAGAATATATTTTTGTTGCAATACCCTCTTCTACTTGGCTCAGCTGTTTTAAAACACATTGGACTTTAGAGCTTTTTTTATTATTTAGGCTGACTGAAGTTTAATTCACATTAGTTTTATTTTCTTTTAGGAAAGAGTGGTTATTTGTGACCAAGGAATCCATTTATTACTGATTCTACCATTGATTTACTATGTGCCCTTGAACAAGGCAATTAATTTCTTTTTGACTCTATTTCTTAATTTATAAGGTGCAGGTGCCACTATTATGCAGAAACGGTGGAATAAATTTTAAATTTCCAATGAAGAAGAAGCTATGGAACATAGGGTATAATGTTGTGGAAATCTTGTCAGTTGTTTTAAACTGCTAACATTTAAATTCTATGGGAGCTACTTAAGCTAGCCAAAGTTCCCAGTCTATATAATGGTGAAAAGCAAGTGGTAGAGAATTGAAGAGGGACAATATATCTAATTTTATTTTCCAACAAGGAAAAATGCCATTTTACACATGAATAAAGTAATGTTTCACCAACATTAGCTGGCTTCCACAGAGTAATAAGGACAAGATATAATACCAATCAGAATAAAAAATGGGTTCGAAATAATTTTTACTTCCTTATCATAGAAAGCTATGAAAAAATAATACTGCTAGTTTTCAGCTTTATAGAAGATTTTCAACATTAAATGTGATTTGAATTGTTTTGCATAAAAATATCTCCTTCAATAAAGATTCAGATACCTGAAATTATAACATTAGAAAGTTATTTTCTTTACAGACATGAAATTTTTACTCAATAATATGAAAAAAGTTCCCCATTCAAGACAACTGAAATCCTGAATTAAACATGACAAACATCTTCTAGTTTACCTATAGGTACAAACAAATCACCAGGAGGATGATGGAACCTAGGACGGAAATTTCACCAGAAATAATAGCTGCCTTGGAAAATGTAGTGTTGAGAGAGGGATTTGGAGTTGGCAAGAAAGAGCCATGATCCAAGAAAGGAGAGTTTCAATTTACATAAAAGTTTGATCTAGAATAAAAAGTAAAATAACTAAAGCCAAAGAGAGATGGGATACTGAGAGATAAAGAAGAAAAGAGGATAAGACAGAAGAGGAGAGGGGGAAAAGAGAAATTTTCTTCACCTGGGATTTGGTTAGCAAGGAATATTTTTCTCCAGAATGATAGTTACAAATCTTCCCTCCTATTATTCCATAGTTATTAAAACCCAGTTTATAAAATTTTTATGATCTATAACAATATTTTATACCCCTTTGTACCAAATTTTGTATGCTATGTCTAACCTAAGGACAAAGTCTAAAACAAAAGGCTAAAACAAGATATTATATTCCACATTTATTGCAGTGGATCTACCATTATCAATACATGACTTTAATTACTGCGTGCACTTTCTCTCAAGAAGAGTGAAAGAGAAGAGCCTATCCATATGTTACAAGAGTTTCACCTGTAAATGACAGAAAGAAATATGTTTGCGTCCCATCCGCTAGAATTCAGATACAGGGTAAAAATAAACTACAAGGAGGCCTGCAAAATATTTTCTTTAGCTAAAAATCCAGTGACAAGGTAAAGAAAGTTCTTTCTTATTAATTGGAGAATAAAACAATGGATATTCATAAAATGCATAATAATAAAAAATCAAGGTTAAGGCATATACTGTTCTACATAGAGGGATACTTTCATTTTAACTTTAGGTATAGTAGAAAATATAGGATTAAAAAAGTTTTTATATCCACTAAAAACTACATAGTTCTTCAGAAAAAGTACCTGAAATCTGCAAGAGTATAAAATAATGGAACATAACTCCATGCTAATTAATGTAATGAAAAAGTGATTTAATCACTTTATTAAAACATAAATATATATTTACTATACAAGACAGACAAATAGATAATTGGAACAGAGTCCAAAAGAGACCTAGACATATATAATCACCTGCTTATGACAAAAATTCTACAATAATTCAGTGGGAAAAAGAAATGTTCTATTCAACATGTAGACCTGAAACAACTAGACATCTATATGGTAAAAATGACCTCAGCCCCTACTTCAAATATAGACAATGAATTTGAGATAAGTGATATATATAAATAATAAAGTAAAATAAGAGTCTAGAAAAATACTTAAGGAAATAACTTCATAAACTATGGGTAGGGAAAGTTTCTTAAACAGGACACAAATCATAAAAAAGACTGATAAATGTGCATAAAATAAGTAACTATTTTCATCGAAATAAGCCATATGCATGGTAAAACAGTAAGCTAGAGATTGGAAGACTATATTTGCTATTATATACAGATAAAGCACTTATATACAAATAAAGCACTTAATCCAGTATATAACATGATTCTAAGTTAATAATTAATAAAAGTAATAAAAATGTGCAAAAACCATCAGCATTTAACAAACAAGATTATCAACAATATTAATTATCAGAGGAATACAAATTAAAACAATTTACCTGAGTGACTAAAATTAAAGAAACCGAAAATAATAGGTGCTGACAAGGATTTGAGGAATTGTAACTCAAACTTTGATAGTGGAAATGTAAATTAACTCATCCATTTTGGAAGATTGGCAGTATCTACTAAAGCTAATATATGCCAATTCAGCAATATGTTCTCTGGCCAAATACCCAACAGAAATGAATACTTATGTCCATCAAAGACACATACCAAAATATTTATAGTGGACTACTCTTAGTTGCCCAAGTAATAAGGATTACCTAAATGCTCATCTACAGAAGGAAAAATAAATGCTGGTCTATTTCCACAACTGAATATTACAAAGCAACAAAAAGATATTAAATACTAATACTAGCAATGACATGAATAAATCTCAAAATTTTTACTGTGGGGGAAAAATGTCAAGAATATAAGTACAAACTTTATGTTTCTATATATGTGAAATTCAAAAACACTGACATTGATATCAAGTGGTAGAATTTTAAATTTTGGTTACATCCTTGGGAAGGGCTTGATTGGAAGAGACCCTGAGGGTGGTGCTGGAAATATTCTATATCTTGATTGGGTTTATGTCCACATGGGTATAACAATTCACTGAATGATGTAATTAAGATTTGTACAGTTCACTTTATCTGAACAATACATCAATTAAATGTACAGTTTCCTATCTTTCAATTAATTTGCCTTGTAAATCCTCAAATTCTTGATATACAGCAAATAAGTCTAAGTTTCCTCATTACTTCACTGCATTGTGGAATCTTACCCAACAATTGACTTAGGTTACAATTTGTTCATATGTTTTAAACACAAGTATTTTTATATATTTCTTCTTTTGAGAACATCACACTGCCTATTAATTTATAGCAACATTTTTTTTCCAATTTTAATGAAGAATCACTGTATAAGTTTGAGGTGTACAGCATGATGGTTTGTTTATATATACTGCAAAATGATAACACAATATTGTGTGACAGCACAATAAGCTTAGCTAACTTCCACAATCTCATATAGATATCCTTTCTTTGAGTAAAAATGCTAAATATTCTTTGTTATGTAGCTATAACTAACTTGATTCTTCTACCAGTGACCCAAGAATGCATCTAAAGTGACAGTCCCACAATTCAATATTGTACTTCGTAAAAATATATAGTTATTTTATGCAATTTATATAGATCAGTAGTATTTTTAACCCTAGTATACCTTAAACCAACGATTAACATGAAAAATTTCTGTAAAGTACACTAATATACTCTATAGGAAAAAGCCATTGCTATCAGAGACATATCTAACTTAACTGTCTCTGACCGTCACAGAAAATAGAATTTCTTTATGTTTTATCCTTAGGATCCAAAGAGTATCTAGCACATAATATTGCCCAATACACATTTATTAAAACTAGAAATACACTTTATTTTTAAAGTCACTATCGTATTGATCAAATATTTTTACATATTTTACCTAACATACTTTAACTAAGAGAACATATTCACAGAGTGATTGTTGAATAAAGCATCTATCTATGTGTGGTTACATGGATTAAAATTCTAATTAACTCTTAATTACTTATTTATTCATTAAAAGCATCACATATATCTGTTTAAATACTAAACACATTTTATATTATTTTGTTTTATATTCAAAACCATGAAATGTGTTATTAATCAATTAATTTCAATATATATTAAAAAATATAATGTGTTAGGTGCTGCTCTATATAAAAATATATAAGGTCATTGTTTGATGGGTTTATTATCTAGTAGATGACAGACATAAATAAGTTAAATATAAATATTAATAAGCATATTCATTATATTTCTAATGCCATTAAAGACTTATGAGTATATAAAGGGAAAAGAACAGAGTATGATGACAGAGAACATCAGCTAAATCATCTCAGGTAGGCTGGAGAGAGAAAGTCCATTAGAAGATATGCTTATCTTGAAGATTGAAGGAATAGGAATTAGCTACAGGAACAGTGGATGCAGAGAGTCTAAATAGAAAGAAAACAATGTGCAAATGCCCGAGATGAGCAAAAGTTGAGTGTACATGATGAATTTAAAGGAGATCAAAATTTGTGAAAGAAAAGACTATGTACCCACTGAAAATGGAGTGATAGATAGAATTAAGAGTTAGAAATAATTAAATCCTGGGAAGCTCTGTAGGTTTTGAATCCTTATTTCAAAAACTATTCTTAACATTACTAATTATTAGAGAAATGCAAATCAAAGCTACAATGAGGTATCACCTCACACAAGTCAGGATGGCCATTATCAAAAAATCTAGGAACAGGGGCTTCCCTGGTGGCGTAGTGGTTGAGAGTCCACCTGCCAATACAGGGGACGCAGGTTCGTGCCCCGGTCCGGGAGGATCCCACGTGCCACGGAGCGGCTGGACCCGTGAGCCATGGCCGCTGAGCCTGCGCGTCCGGAGCCTGTGCTCCGCAACTGGAGAGGCCACAACAGTGAGAGGCCCGCGTACCGCAAAAAAAAAAAAAAAAAAAAAAATCTAGAAACAGTAAATTCTGGAGAGGGTGTGGAGAAAAGGGAACCCTCTTGCACTGTTGGTGGGAACGTAAATTGATACAGCCACTATGAAGAACAGTATGGAGGTTCCTTAAAAAACTGAAAATAGAACGACCATAGACCCAGCAATCTCACTACTGGGCATATACCCTGAGAAAACCATAATTCAAAAAGAGTCATGTACCACAATGTTCATTGCAGCACTATATACAATAGCCAGGACATGGAAGCACATGGCAGCTACTACATTGCATTGCCAGATTCCAATCACCAGAGACATGTTATTGAGTAACAAAATTATATATAGTGGAATAACAACAGGAAAGGACTTTTGCTAGACATTTGTTGAATTTTCATTTGAAAGAAGTTAATATTTCTATGCATACCCTTACACTTCTAATTGAGCTGGGGTAAGAATACAGAATTGAGCTCCCATGTCCTGGCAATAAATAAATCCCTATTACTTAATGGTGCAATGATGAGTCTTTTTGCTTGCATTTCAACATTTCCTGAAAAGTGATATTCATGATTGACTACTTATTCAAGAAGACTAATTACTCTGAATGGGGTTTAATTTAAAAATAAGAGATAACAAGGATGAGGTACAAAAAGGGACATCTTCTTTCCAGGGTGGAACTAAAAATAAGAGAAATCACCTAACATGTTAATATTTAAACATTTGTTTTATTTATATTTAGGAACAGATTCTATTTTAATGTGCTCTTAATATAATATATTTATGTACATAATGCTCAGAAACATAAATCTCTATTTTTGGCATCTATCATGTATTTTAAATGTATATGATTCTTAAAGATGTCTGTTTTCTTATCAATTACCTGATTTTATTTATTTTTTTTGTTTTTTGTTTTTTTGCGGTACGCAGGCCTCTCAGTGTTGTGGCCTCTCCCATTGCAGAGCACAGGCCCCGGACGCGCAGGCTCAACAGCCATGGCTCACGGGCCCAGCCGCTCCGCGGCATGTGGGATCTTCCCGGACCAGGGCATGAACCTGTGTCCCCTGCATCGGCAGGCGGACTCTCAACCACTGCGCCACCAGGGAAGCCCCTCAATTACCTGATTTTATATTAATAGGTGACAGTTAACTAATTCATGGACTTATCTGATATACTGTGAAAAATGAAGTCAGTCTCTTTATGAAGTGACTAGAAGCTACAGACTTTTAAGAACTTTATATTACCTCATTCAAAGTCCTTGTTTTATCACTTGGCCAAATCAATATCTGTTACACTTTACCTACTGGCTAAAAACATGTCTATTTGAAACACCCAGCTATAAATTATAGGCCAATTCATTAATGTAATGGCATGAACAATCTGCTAATTGCTTCACAATGTATAATATAAAGTCAATTAGAATTTAAATTTTTTTTTTAATTTACTGATTTTTAAACATACAAATGTTTAAAAAAAATTCATGTTTAATTAAAAATCAGCTATTTGATTTTGAAGATTTGCAAGATTTATAAATATCAACATGTTATGTAAATGGGATTTTAATAATACATAGGACTCAAAAGTAATTATTTTTATATGCCATAAAAAAATTAACCACATATGAAATGTTGCTTCTAACCCCTAGTCTCAGGGGAAAAATTCACAAGGGACTCTGATAACAGATGCCATTCAGCACTATATTTATATTATATTCTTTATGTGTACCACAAGGACAAAATATATTATAGATTTCCGTAACATTGTTTTTAAGCGCAATACCAATTAGTATCATCAGAGACCGCCAACACAGGATATTAATAATATTTTAGTGTAAATAAGATTGACAGTCTAATATTCCTAATGGGATGGATTTCAGCCTCTCCTATAGCAAAGCTACTATATTCAATTAATCATTAAAAAATAGCCCTTTGTTCTAACGGTTTATTTACAAATGTCTTAAAAATGAAAATGTTTAAAATTCTTTTAGTCTGTGAGTATGGTGAATTCTAAAACATGAAATCATTTTAACTAGAGATAATAATCACTTTTTTAATCCCTCATTTAGGCCATTTCTTCTAATAAAATGATCACTTTAGTTTAATGTTACTTATCTTTGATGGTTAGAACATTTTCTATGTTAATATTTTATCACTATATATGCCTTTCAACATTTTTAACTTTAGGTATATTACATCTTAAAATTATAGCTAGATGTATTCCTTTTTATAATGTTAACAAGACATTGATTGAAAACAATAAAAGCCTCCTATTGCTTATTTTTAATGATTTATAGGAAAGTCGCTATTGTTAGAGTAGAAAAATCAAAACACAAGGACACAAAAATGACTTAATATTTAGTAGCACATCTTACATACACATTTATTTTGCCTCATTTAATGTATATTAAAATACATCAATTGCAAAATATAATTAATATATGTTTGAACAATTTCTATACCTCTTGATTTCACCAACCTTAATATTTGAATCTTTTTTAAGTTTAGGCCTACAGGTATAAATAAATATTTTGACAAAGAATAAGACCATTAAAAGTAATGCAGTAGACTATGACTAAACTGGTTCAAATCTACTTATACATTTGTTTATAAATGTTTGATTTGCTGTCCTGCAGAAATTTTTCTAAGCAAAAGACTCTAGATTTACTCCATGAATAAATTTCTCATCTTTTAAAGCTTCATAGAATTACATACATAAAAAAAGAAGTTATATAGGTTTGATCAGCATTTGGTCTAATTTGTTGGCAGTCTAAAAATATCATTGTATTCTTTGTGGTTTGAATTTGAAGATTATTTCTCCAGCACTGATTTACATTTTCCATTTGCATCATATCTGTAGAATTTGTGTGTGTGTGTGTGTGTGTGTGTGTGTGTGT
Source organism: Platanista minor (assembly GCA_004363435.1). Lineage (NCBI taxonomy): Eukaryota > Metazoa > Chordata > Mammalia > Artiodactyla > Platanistidae > Platanista > Platanista minor. The sequence continues at coordinate 11,606 of RJWK010057462.1, forward strand.
GTGTGGTACGTGGGGCTCTCACTGTTGTGGCCTCTCCCGTTGCGGAGCACAGGCTCCGGATGCGCAGGCCCAGCGGCCATGGCTCACGGGCCCAGCCGCTCCGCGGCATGTGGGATCTTCCCCGACCAGGGCACGAACCCGTGTCCCCTGCGTCGGCAGGCGGACTCTCAACCACTGCGCCACCAGGGAAGCCCATATCTGTATAATTTGATCAATATTTCTCTACACTGTGTTCGTTATTGTTTTCTATTTCATAGTTCTTATTTTATGAATGTTATTACCTCATTTTTCTTATTAAAAGCCTTAAACATGCTTATTTAAAAGTCAGTTTTATATTGGTCTAATATTTCCATTTCCTGCTAGGGTAATTCTTCATGAACATGCTGTTCTTGTTGGGGAAGTGAAATTTCCCTCTCTATCCCTCTTGAGTTCTTGTTGAACTAATAATAAATTTGACACAAGACAGATTAACCAGACAAAAAGAAACAAATTTTAATTCATGAGCATGGACGTCCCATAGAAATGGGACCTAAGAAGTGGCCGAAGCAGGCAGCTTTTATACTTTTTAGACAAAAAACAAAAACAATAAATTTGGAAGGAATTGGCAGGACAAAGGAACTTAGGTTTTGCGTGCCCGATCAGTGAATAATCTAAATAGCTTTTGGGCTTGGCGTATTAAATTAAAGAAGTAACAAGGTCTGCTTATATAGATTTCATGGCCCAACTTCCTTATCTTTGGCTATAAGTGTGGCCTTCTACCTCCAGATACAGGTCGTGTCCTTTTCACATGAAAGCGTTATTTCTTGCTTTCCGGGAGATAGAACGGAGAGGCAAAGCGTCCCTCTTAACGCTGCCCATTTCTTAAGTAACTTTAATTCAGAATAATCAATATACCATTAAGGCACATTTTGGGGTGGCCTACCCTGGGCCCTAACATTCTTTACAGCTATCTTGCTTAACATTTTTTCTATGTGTTTTGAAATTTTATTGTAAATTGTAGATTTTTCTTCTTTGCACTAACGTCACCATGTTTAATGATTTCTAGGTTGGCTCTACCTAGTAGTCACAAAATCCTGTATATGTTGAGGTCCGTCTGGTATTTATGGCTAATACTCCTTCCCACAGTAAATTTGACATTGCAGATGTAGTCGCTGAGTCAGTGGAGAGCTTAGTAAAAGTCCTATCTGTGTAGTTTTTGCAACTCCTTCCTACCACAGGAAGTACTGATATTTATATTAGTCCTTCTCAGGGTAAGGATTCTAGCTTTTTTCTCCATCTTTTCATAGGTCAGGAGTACTTCCTTAGGCCACGCATAATGGTAATCCTGGATCTGGTTTGCCACACTGCTTATGCTTACTGTTCCTGTTGCTGCAGAACTGAGTTTCAGCCACAGGTATTGCTGTGTGTCTTATAAATGTATTTGTCTTACTTTGAACCATTTTATGACTTTGAAAAAGTCCTTCTTTACTCTGGAGCAAAGAGGGAATATCTAAGTGTGAACGCTCAGCAGTTTCTTGGTCAGAGGTTGAGCTTCTGTTTTACATCCAAAAATATCACTTCACTTATCAGTAATTCTTGGTCCTGTTTATAATGGCTTGTTTTTCGGCACTCTCTTTAGAAAGTAGTTTGGGTGTTTATTCCATGATAAATGCTGCTATTGAATTGTGCTCTGTATAAGTAGGGGCAGGGCAGATGATCAACTGACCTAGCTGTTATAAATGCATTTCTTTAATTCATAAAAGTAAAATTGCCAGTGTCACTCCTGCTCTTTATATTGGCTTAATGTTTTCAGCTTGGTCTATGTTTCTCCAGTGCCTTCACTTCATGTTAGTTTTCCACTAATTCCCACCACTGTCCTTATAAGGGATTCTCTGGTGTTGCACATTTATATAACATTTTAACTCTACACATTGACAGAGGCCCTAGATTTGTTTCTCAACCATATTGCCCTTATGACTACAATAAATGAGATCTCTTTTATAGTTTTCTGATTTTCTTCCCATACCTTCAGTTGGGTATTTAAAGTCATTTGATCCTTTTCTTCAATACTCACTCCAAGATCAAAAGAAGCAGCCAGCCCTATGTCATAATACTTATAATTACAATTTTAGTCTTTGTGACTAAGTGTAGTAGGTACACAATATCCCACCAAGTTGTGCTCTATTTGCTCAATTATCACATGCCAGTATTGGATAACTGTTATGCCAATGACTACTAGTGTCTCATTTTTTCTTTACAAAAAATGTTTTAATGGTTCTTATAAAAATTGTGTGCTCAGACCTACTAGAGAATGGACTTGAGGATATGGGGAGGGGGAAGGGTAAGCTGTGATAAAGTGAGAGAGTGGCATGGACATATGTACACTACCAAACGTAAAATAGATAGCTAGTGGGAAGCAGCCGCATAGCACAGGGAGATCAGCTCAGTGCTTTGTGATCACCTGGATGGGTGGGATGGAGAGGGTGGGAAGGAGGGAGACGCAAGAGGGAGGAGATATGGGAACATATGTATATGTATAATTGATTCACTTT
>RJWK010057463.1:0-14136 GCA_004363435.1 Platanista minor
AGGCAAGTTCCTAAGACACAGCCGGTGGGCGTCCTTATAGCTCAGTGTCCCACGGGGTCTGCGTGGGTTCACCAGGACTCGCCACATCGGTTCGCAGAGGGACCATGTCTGTATCACGTCTCTCCCAAGGGCCAGGGCTGCCTCTCACTCTTTGAAATACAGTAAATGCCACCGTTCTTCAGAGGGATTTGTTGCCAGTGAAGTGACGTATTGCCAGAAATTATCGTTCTGTTGAACATTTTCAACACCGTTATAACAACTTCAGAGGATAGGCTATTGCTAATCAGTAAATCTCAATCTTTTGTTTATAAATGATAGTTCAGAGTCTCTTCTCAAACGCCTACAAAGAAAATTAATCTATTCATTCATTAATTTATTAACTTATTCCTTTGAAGAATGCTCTAAGATTGTGGATACCTAGCTCTTAGTGTGGATCAGTCCCAACTTTTTATCTAAACCCTAGTTCCACGCTTCCAGATGTACATAGGACATCACTTTTTGTTTCTGTTTTGATGTGGACCATTTTTTAAAGTCTTTATTGAATTTGTTACAATATTGCTTCTGTTTTATGTCGTGGTTTTCCGGCTGTGAGGCATGTCGGATCTTGGCTCCCTGACCAGGGATTGATCCCACACCCCCTGCACTGGAAGGCAAAGTCTTAACCACTGGACCACCAGGGACGTCCTGGACATCACTCTTTGAATAAGTTTCTCTTATTTCTTTCTCCTACAAATGTGATGCCTTTCTTTAACTACTTGCTTTCTATCAGTGGGAGGTTCCCAGATGAAAACCTTAGGATTGTCTTTTAACTTTTGTTCCTGCCCTCTTATTATTTATATCCATTTGGTTATCAAATCTTGGTTTCTTTTTTGTTTTCTTCTCTGACCCTTTTCCCTCAGTTGCTACTGCCAGAATCCTAAAGCCTTCATTTTTCCAACAAGGTCCAGGCTCTCCATACCTATGGATTATGTATAGTCCCTGGACTACAGTTCTAGGAGTGAACAGGACACCTTGCTGCGGCCTTCTTAGAACCATCGTTGCCGCTTAGACTTCAGGATGAAATGGTCTGTCCTGTGCCTCTCCGGAAGTAAAATGCAGGAAAAAAAATCCTCAGCTCTACAGCTCTAAACTCAAAATAGCATCTTTGTAACATGCAAAGTATGGGGTGCTGTCAAAACCCATATTTTATTTAAAACAGCAGTCCTGTCTCAGCCAACTACAAGCTCTCTTAAGAAAAAAAAAAAAAACTGTAAACTCTCTAAGGTCTGGAACCATAACCTTCCTGCCGGTATGTTTCCTTCCAGATATGTATTCCTTCTCGCAACTTAAACCCCAAAGGCTCCTCGCCTTCTTTCCGCTGCTTAAATGACTGATGTTGAATGTCAACGTTTATAGTACCCAGAGGTTGACATTTACAAAGTCTGTAGCTATATTTTTTGTGTGTCATTTGGGTTTTTTTCTGGTTTTAAATAGTAATTAAAAAGAAGTTTTTTTTTTTGAAATATAGTTGATTTACAATGTGTTAGTTTCAGGTAGACAGCAAAGTGATTGAGTCATTATGTATGTGCGTGTGCGTGTGTGTGTGTGTGTGTGTGCGCGTGTGCGTGTGTGTATATATACATACATATGTATATTCTTTTTCAGATTCTTTTCCCTTATGGGTTATTACAAAATACTGAGTATAGTTCCCTGTGTTATACAGTAGGACCTTGTTGTTTATCTATTTTGTATATAGTAATTTGCATCTGCTAACCCCAAACTTCTAATTGGTCCCTCCCCCCTCTCCCCTTTGGTAACCGTAAGTTTGTCTTCTCTGTCTGTGAGTCTGTTTCTGTTTTGTAAATAAGTTCATTTGTATTCTTATTTTAGATTCTGCATATAAGTGATATCATATGATATTTTTCTTTCTCTGGCCTACTTCACTTCGTATGATCATCTCTAGATGTGTGTCATTTGTGACTTTCCTTTTTTTTTAAACACTAGGGACAGAGTGTTTACTAAAATGACAGTCATCTATTCTGGGTTTACAGTGGGAAGGGCGTCTTGACAGGGAATAAAACGTTGCCCGTGATCTCTGATGAGGCCCTCATACCCAAAATGTTCAACACCCAGTTAAACGCTTAAAACTGTTACTTTGGGCTTCCCTGGTGGCGCGATGGTTGAGAGTCCGCCTGCCGATGCAGGGGACGCGGGTTCGTGCCCCGGTCCGGGAAGATCCCGCATGCCGCGGAGCGGCTGGGCCCGTGAGCCGTGGCCGCTGAGCCTGCGCGTCCGGAGCCTGTGCTCCGCCACGGGAGAGGCCGCGACAGCGAGAGGCCCGCGTACCGCAAAAACAAACAAACAAACAAACAAACAAACAAAAACTGTTACTTTGAATCAGCTACTACTCGGTCGGGGAGGACCCTCCACAGGTGAATGTTTAAATGGTTTTGGTGTTTCCCGTATCTTCTTTTTTCTCCACAAACTCAGACCAAATGACACACTTATTCGGTTAAGTTTCAGTTTCCAAATATTTCTGTGTTCCGGTTCCATTTGAAAAAATAAAAAAGGTGTTTATCTGGCGTGGCTTCATTAACTTGGGGGGAAATATCTTCCATCAGTTTGCAATTTAATGTTTTTAAATTTACAATTCCAGGAAGCAGAGACTAGTTGGGTCCCACCGTTTCCAAGGCGAGTTGATCTCTGAGCAACTCTTACTTGGGGATAGAGAAACTTGACTTAAGTTCAAATGGAGTTTTCAGATCACACGTCAAGGCTGGTCTGCTAAGGCGGGGAAATGTGCTCTGGGACATAAGGAGTGTGTAAATATAATTGGGTGGGGCTCACTGCTCTTCCTTCTAGAGCAGGGATCAGCCAACTGTTATTGTCCCTGGGCCTGTCCACCGCCTGTTCCTGTACATTCTAGGTGCTAAGAGTGGTTTTTACATTTTTAAATGGTTGAAAAACAATCAACAGAAGAATACTTCTTGACACATGGAAATTACATGAAATTGAAATTTCAAGGTCCATAAATAAAGTCTGATGGGCACACAGCCATGCACGTTCATTTATGTACCGTCTCTGGCCGCTTTGGCCCTGCAGCAGAGGAGTTGAGTAGTGGTGACAGAGGCCATACAGCCTGCAAAGCCTAAATTATTTACCCTCCAGTCCTTTACAGAACAAGTTTGTCAACCCCTACTCCACAGGATCTTTTCTGTCACTGTCCTTTCTCTCTTTGAGTCCTTGTGGCCACACCCCCGGGGTTGTCTCCCTCTCAGAAGATACAAAAAGCCTGGCCCTCTAGGAGGTTAAATGGTGTAGGTCTGCATTAGCCTTGGTCTTGAGCAAAAGGAACTCTTCATGGGCTTCCCTGGTGGCGCAGTGGTTGAGCGTCCGCCTGCCGATGCAGGGGACGCGGGTTCGTGCCCCGGTCCGGGAGGATTCCACGTGCCGCGCGGAGCGGCCGGGCCCGTGAGCCGTGGCCGCTGAGCCTGCGTGTCCGGAGCCTGTGCTCCGCGACGGGAGAGGCCACAGCAGTGAGAGGCCCGCGTACCGCCAAAAAAAAACACAACAAAAAAGAGGAGCTCTTCAGGATTACCTCCATATAATCCTGGACTAGAGGAGGGCCTAAGCCCTAAGCCAGCGGTGAAGAGACAGAGCGTGGATATTCGCCTCAGATGCTTCGAGTGCCCGGTTTCTCTCAGGGGAGTTGTCAGGGAGAGGCGTGGGGGCGGGACACTCATGGAAGATCCAGGTCTGGAGATCTGTGAGTCTGTTCATCTGTGCTTAGGCACAACCAGCAGCCCAGCTGAGCCCACGGGTGATAAACAGAACCTCTCTGGCATAATCTACATCATCAGAGGGCAGGGTGTGACTGCCACCGCGGGAAGCCCTCGTGGGCAGAAAGCTGGGCTGCAGAGTCCTCCTCCAACGTCGTGGTGTGAGGTGACATATGTTGTGGAATATGGGGTGGGCATGGTGAGACGAGAGGGCGCTGCGGTTCGCCCCCTGGAGCGTGTGTACATACGTTTCTGTAGCCCAGATGTCTCCATCTTCTCCAGGGTTCAGGGATAACTTCCTTTTTCAATTACCAAAGCCTTCAGCCCCCGCTGAATGTGGAAGCCAGTCTTGCCAGGTCCCCTTTCCAGTGCACCGGTGTCGAGAGGTGTGAAAGAGGTCTGCCTGGTCCCCCAATCTGTTCTGGTCGCTGCTTGTCTCTTTCCCTTGAGGAAGCTTTAGTCTTCCTGCTCATCAGTCACCCTTGCCTTCTGACTTTCAGATCCTACAGGAAACTACTGCCCCTCTCATGCCTGTCTGTCCCCGTCATGGACAAGTGATTGTCCCTTTCCCACCTGGTGGTGGACCCTGACGGTGCTCCACCCACATGCCCTTGGCACCCCTTACCTTTGGGGGCACGGTGCCTCCAGTGTGTGTTCCTCTCAGTAGCCAGCACCTGCGTGTATTCGTAGGCAGAGCAGTCTCCGGCTGCCTGCACCCACTTTAACCGCACGTGGGAATTTATGTATTCCCCAAGAATAGCCCTGAACCCAAGGCTGATGAATGAGAAGGTATAAATACCCCAGCTCCTCTGCACACTGACTGGGGCAGCTCTAAGAAATGACCCTTACGCTCTGCAGAGCTCTCCTGTGGAGCTTTGCCCGGTATCGCATCCTTGCCTGTGCAACTTCTCCTGGTCCTTCCCACCTCCCCATTGACTTTCCCTAGTAACACTTATGGCTAAATCTCATCTTAGGGTCTACTTATGGGCCCCAATCTTAGCTGTACCTTCCCAAGGGACAGTTGCCCTCAGGAGTCAGACAGACGAGATGGCACGGTGAGTGGAGGGAGGAATTGTCAGTTGTTTCAGATCCCCAAAGAGAACTTTTTGCAGAATGTTCACATCTCCTTGGGGCCACCAGACACTAGCGAGGAATCCTGGAGACGCCTTCACGCTGTCACGGGGGATTCCACTTCTGCCAGCACTAGTATTGTGTTCCCAGAAGAGTGGCTACCTCTCTGAAGACCGTCACACGTGTGTTTGTCGATGGCATCTGTTCTTGGGGAGTTGGGAGGAAGGAAGGTAACAGAGGAAAATATAGGAGTATAATCTATTTGGAGAGAAAAGGTAAATCTGTAAAGAGGAAGTTAATAACACAAGTCACAGTGAGTGGCAAATTGGTGGCAGGAAGTTCTTCCCTCGTGACCATAAATATGCTCCTCTCTCTGATAACCTGGCAAATAATTTTGTATTGACCAAGCTGCCAGGGTTTGATCCGGATTTCTCTGCTCACTTGGGCAAGTCCCTGGATGTCTGTAGACCTGTTTCCTGATGGGAAAAATGGGGATGATAAGCGTCCCTACATCATAGGCTGTTCTGATGGCCAAATGCGAAAGTAGGAGCTCATAGTGAGCGGTGGCTCTTGTCGCCTTCTTTTAAATTTATTCGCAGAGTTACCTGCAACTTTACATTCACTTCTTCCCAGCCCACTGCCCTTATTTAACTCAGTGGCACTTTAGTACCTTAGAGACGCCTCAGGGGCTTATTAGAAAAAACGCTGACATCTGGAAGCCAGGGATATACCTCCCACCAATTTAATCAGAATCCCTGGAGATAAGTCCTAGGGTCTAATGCATACTTTTGGTAAAGTTTTTCAGGTGGTTCTAATGGACAGGCAGGATGGAGGACCAGCCTAACCTGCCCAAAGCTGGATTCCACTCCCTGAGCCCCTGAAACTGTACTAGAAAGCCTCCAGGGGCCTGCCTGCCAAATTCAGTGACCTTTTTCTCATCATCCTTGGTCCCAATGAATCTGTTGACATGGTTGACTACTTTCTTGAAAGCTTCCCTTTCACTTTTACTTTCGTTTCCTCCCTGGTCTTTCCTACTCAGTTTTCTTCACTACTCCTTTCTTGCCCTCCTAGACGTGACCATTCTGTGAAAACCACTCTCACATCCAATGTTCATAGCAGCATTATTTATAATTGGCAAGATATGGAAGCAACCTAAGTGTCTATCAGCAGATAAATGGATAAGGAAGATGTGATACACACACACACACACACACACACACACACACACACACACACACAGAGGAATACTACTCAGCCATAAAAAATAATGAAATTTTGCCATCTGCAGTGACCAGGATGGACTTGGAGGGTATTATGCATAGTGAAATAAGTCAGGCAGAGAAAGACAAATACCATGTGATAACACTTACATGTAGAATCTAAAAAAAAACAAAAAACAAAAAAAACACACAAAACTAGTGAATATAACAAAATGGAAACCAAGTCACAGGTAGAGAGAACAAACTAGTGGTTACCAGTGGGGTCAGGGAAGTGGGGAGGGGCAAGATAGGCGTAAGGGATTAAGAGGGACAAACTGCTATGTATGAAATAAGCTACAAGGCTATATTGTACAGCCCAGGGAATATAGCTGATATTTCATAATAACTATAAATGGAGTATAACCTTTAAAAACTGTAAATCACTATGTTGCACACCTGAAATTAATATGATATTGTAAATCAACTGTACTTCAATTATAGATTTATTTTATTTATTTTTGGCTGAGTTGGGTCTTCGTTGCTGCATGCGGGCTTTCTCTAGATGCGGCGAGCGGGGGCTACTCTTCGTTGCGGTGCACGGGCTTCTCATTGCGGTGGCTTCTCTCGTTGCGGAGCACGGGCTCTAGGCGCGCGGGCTCAGTAGTTGTGGCACACGGGCTTAGTTGCTCCGTGACCCGTGGGATCTTCCCAGGCCAGGGCTCGAACCCGTGTCCCCTACATTGGCAGGCGCATTCTTAATCACTGCCTCACCAGGGAAACCCCTATACTTCAATTTAAAAAAAAAACCCGGGACCTCCCTGGTGGTCCAGTGGGCGAGGTTCCATGCTCCCAATGCAGGGGGCCCGGGTTTGATCCCTTGTTGGGGAACTAGATCCCACATGCATGCCGCAACTAAGAAGCCCGCATACCGCAACTGTGAGTCCACATGCTGCAACTGAAAGATCCAGCATGCCACAGTGAAGATCCCTCGTGCCACAACTAAGACCCGGTGCAGCCAAAAAAAAAAAAAAAAAAAATCCCTCTGACGTCATGAGCCCTAGCTCTGACCTTTCTTGTGAGCCTGCAACTTTCATCTCTAGCTGGCTGTTAGACACCCCAGAGGCCCCTCCAATCTAATCCAATCCCAATCCCCTGATCAGAACCATGGCTCTGTCATTTATTTGCAGTGAAACCTTGGACAAGTCCCTTAACCTCTGTGTCTCAACTCCTCATCCATAAAATGGAGTTAACCACAGTATCTACCTCTTAGGGTGGCTGTGAGGAATGAGGATTAAGTTAGTTAATTCAGGTGAAGGATTTAGCTCAGGGTTCAGTCCATAGTGCTCTCCACAAATGTTACCTTTCTTATTGTTGTTAGCCCTGCAGCCTCCCGCCTCAGCACCCCGGGCAGTATCTGTGAGCCATGGATGGGCACTGCAGCCTTGCTGAGACATGAAGGTAATTGAAAACTTAATATGATTATACACAGCGTAGTTACCTTTTTTCGGTAACTCAAACCTAGGGCGACCAACCATCCCAGTTTGCCCTGAACTGAAGGTTTTCCTAGGACGGAGGACTTTCAGTGGTAAACCAAAAAGTCCCAGGCAAACTGAGCCGAGTTGGTCACCCTGTAAGACAAACCCCAGCCCTCCCCACCCTCCTCCAAAGAATTTACAGCAAGATTAGTTTGTCTACAAAATTGCCTTGACTTTGCCCACATGGGTAAAATGGTAGTATGGTATTGAGATTTACGATAAGAAGTAGATGTATTTGGTCTTTGTCTCCTTCCTGGCACAGAACTCCTAAAACCTTTGGAATTTCCCAAGTAAAGAGAGCAATAAAGGTGTCTTTTGTTGTGTTAATGAGGTAGGTTTTGGAAAGCACCTCCGGATGGGGGGCTGGTTGCCAGGGGAGCCAACCTTTAGAGAGGGTTGGAATTTTCAGTCCCACCAACCAGACCTCTGCGGAGGGGAAAGGGAGTGGAGATTTTCAGTCACCAATGGTCAGTGATTTAATCAATCGTGCCTTTGTAACAGAGCCTCCAGGACAGGGTTCAGAGAGCTTCCAGGTTGGTGAACACGTGGAGATTTGGGGAGAGGAGGGTGCTCGGAGAGAGCTTGGAAGCTCCGTGCCCTTTCCCCATACCTGCCTTCTGCATCTCTTCCATCTGCCTGCTCCCGACTTACATCCTTTGATAATCAACCAGTGATCTAGTAAGTAAAATGTTTCTCTGAGTTCTGTGAGCTGCTCTGGCAAAGTAGTTGAACACAAGGAGAGCGTTGGTCAGAAGCACAGGTGACAACTCGGACTTGTGATTGGCCTCTGAAGTCAGGAGGGGGAGGTGTGATCTTGTAGGACTGAACCCTTAGTCTGTGGGATCTGATGCTGTCTCTGGGTTGATGGAGTCAGAATTAGTTGAATTGTGGGACACGCAGTCAGTGTCCTCAGAAAACTGAGTTAATTGCTTGGTGGTATTTGGAAAGAAAAACAGCACACCTGGAAGGTCATAAGAATAACTGCTAGCCACGTTGTCTTTGTTGTTTTTTAGCTTCTCTGATGACAAATCAGTCTACTCCCATCTTGCCGTTCAGTTTTTTAATAGCCCTCCCCAGTCAACATAGGTGGTCCTAATATTTTTTTTCTTCCAGTTTTATCGAGGTATAATTGACAGGTAGCACTCTGTAAGTTTAAGGTGTACGGCATAATGATTTGACTTACATACATCATGGAATGATTATCACAGTAACCTTAGTGAGCACCCGTCGTCTCGTATAGATACAGAATTAAAGAAAGAAAAAAAAAGTTTTTTCCTTGTGATGAGAACTCTTAGGATGTACTCTCTTAACTTCCATATATAGCATGCAGCCGTGTTAATTATATTTATCATGTTGTACATTACATCCCTACTACTTATGTGTCTTACAACTGGAAGTTTGTACCTTTTGACCGCCTTCATCCACTTCCCCAGCCCCCCACCTCTGGTAACCACAAATCTGATCTCTTTTTCTATGTGTGAGTTCATTTGTTTTTGAACTCTAGTTGACCTATAACACTGTTAGTTCCTGTTACACAACATAGTAATTCGATTTATCTATACATTTCAAAATGATCACCAATGATAAAACTAGTTACCATCTATCACCCTGCAAAGATATTACGTAATTTTTGACTATATTCCCCACACTGTACATCTCATACCTGTGACTCCTTTATTTTGCACCTGGAAGTTTCTACCTCTTATCTCCCACACCTATTTCTCTCCTCCCCTCACTCCCCTCCCATGTGGCAACAACCTGTCTATTCTCTGTATCTGTAACTCTGTTTGTTTTATGTTTGTTCATTGTCTTGTTTCTCAGATTCTACATGTTAAGTAAAATCGTACAGTTTTTGTCTTTCTCTGTCTGACTTATTTCCCTTAGCATAATACCCTCTAGGTCCATCCATGTTGTTGCGTGCAAATGGCGAGATTTCATTTTTTTTTTTTATGGCTGAATAGTATTCCATTTTATGTGTATACCGTATCTTCTTTATCCATTCATCTATCGATGGGCATTTGGGTTGCTTCCATGTCTTGGCTATTGTAAATAATGCTGCAGTGAACATAAGGGTGTATATATCTTTTCTAATTCGTGTTTTTGTTTTCTTCAGGTAAATGGCCAGGAGTGGAATTGCTAGATCATATGGTAGTTCTATTTTTAATTTTTTGAGGAATCTCCATACTGTTTTCCATAGTGGCTGCACCAATTTACATTCCCACCAACAGTACACAAGCATTCCCTTCTCTGCACATCTTTGCCAACACTTGCTATTTGTTGTCTTTTTGATAATAGTCACTTTGACAGTGTGAGGTGATACCTCATTGTGATTTGATTCCCATTTCTCTGACGATTAGTGATGTGGAGCGTCTTTTCCTGTACCTGTTGGCCATCTGTATGTCTTCCTTTGAAAAATGCTTATTCAGATCCTCTGCCCATTTTTTTAATCGGGTTGTTTGTTTTTCTGATGTTGAGTTATATGAGTTCTTTGAATATTTTGGACAGTAACACTTTATCAGATATACTGTTTGAAAATATTTTCTCCTATTCAGTAGGTTGCCTTTTCGTTTTGTGTATTGTTTGCTTTGCTGTGCGAAAGCTTTTTAGTTTGATGTAGTCCCACTTGTCTGTTTTTGCTTTTGTTTCCCTTGCCTGAAGAGACGTATCCAAAGACATACTACTAAGACTCATATCAAAGAGCTTACTGCCTATGTTTTCTTCTAGAAGTTTTATGGTTTCGGGTCTTACGTTTAAGTCTTTAATCCATTTTGAACTTATTTTTGTGTATGGTGTGAGAGAGTAGTCCAATTGGATTCTTTTGCACATAGCTGTCCAGTTTTCCCAGCACCATTTGTTGAAGAGACTGTCTTTTCCCCATTGTATATTCTTGCCTCCTTTGTCATAGGTTCATTGCCTATATAAGTGTGGGTTTATTTCTGGGCTCTCTCTTTTTTCCATTGATCTATGTGTATGATTTTATACCAGTACCATACTGTTTTGATGACTGTAGCTTTGTAGTATAGTGTGAAAGCAGGGAGTGTGATACCTCCAGTTGTTTTGGCTCTTTCGGGTCTTTTTTGTTTCCATATTGATTTTAGGATTATTTGTTCTAATAATTCCAGGAATAGCATTCTGGGAAGAATGCTATTGGTAATTTGATAGGGATTTTGCATTATCTATAGATCGCCTTGGGTACTCTGGACACTTTAACAACATTAGTTCCTCCAGTCCTTGAATATAATATATCTTTCCATCTGTTTCTCTCATCTTCAATTTCTTTCATCAGTTATAGTTTTCTGAGTCCAGGTCTTTTACCTCCTTAGTTAGATTTATTCCTAGGTATTTTATTCTTTTTGATGTGATCTGATAATATAATTTTAAAATTAAATTTCATTATCTCTATTGGAATAAATTTGGGTGGGAGAGATATTTTGTTTTATTCAAATTTAAAAGCTATATCGGAGTTAAGTGGAAATAAATTGTGACCCCCCCGCCCCCCCACCAAAACTGGTTAGGGTATCTAAGTTGGTGAAAGTAATACAGACTAGAGCGTAAGCAACTGGGAATGTTTTAGTTTTTAAACCAATGCCCCACAAATTAAAAAACCCAGTATTTAAAAAATATATTGTGGGCTTCCCTGGTGGCACAGTGGTTAAGAATTCGCCTTCCAATGCAGGGGACATGGGTTTGAGCCCTGGTCTGGGAAGATCCCACATGCCGCAGAGAAACTAAGCCCACGCGCCACAACTACTGAGCCGGCGCTCTAGAGCCTGCGAGCCACAACTACTGAGCCTGCATGCCACAGTTACTGAAGCCTGCGTGCCTAGAGCCCATGTTCCACAACAAGAGAAGCCACCGCAGTGAGAAGCCCACACACCACAACGAAGAGTAGCCCCACTCGCTGCAACTAGAGAAAACCTGCACGCCTCAATGAAGACCCAGCGCAGCCAAATATACATAAATAAAATAAATTAATTTTAAAAATATATATAGTACTCTATATGTTCATATTACACTTCATATATTTCGACTCATACATATATCAGTTAGCTCTGATTAAAGATTGAGATAATTTCCAAAAAAGGCAAAGTCATAAAGATATGAGGTAAACACATGTTAAGGATTATATTTAACTACCGTGGGAACTAGTAAAATATTACAACTAGTTCAAAGGGGAAACCAAAGAATAGACACATATAGGTCAGGAATGTTGAAATGAGCTTGCAAATGGAGGCAAAACTGTCCTCTTGCATCATGAGGGAGGAAAGTCACTCGAACCTCCAGAAGACAGGATGTACCCCTCCTATAGATATAAATGATTTTGCATTGTTATACCCGTAATTTACAACTTGCAGTAGACTAGCTCAAAGACAGTGAAAGGCTAGACTCAGAAAACCAGGAAGGGTGTGATCGAAACAGGACATTTCTTTTTATTGAAGCATAAATGTTTCTCTACACCACCAAAAGATAATACATTCTTTCCTTTTACTACTTTTTTAAATTGAAGTATAGTTGATTTACAGTGTTGTGTTCGTCTCTGTTGTACAGCAAAGTGGTTCAGTTATGAACATATATACACATATATATGCGTATATATATTCAGGGTTTTTTTTTAGTATATGTTTATATACGTTGTTTTTCATAATCTTTTCCATTATAGGTTATTACGGGATGTTGAATCTCGTTCCCTGTGCTATACAGTAGGTCCTTGTTGTTTATCTGTCTTATGTATAGTAGTTTGTATCTGCTAATCCCAAACTCCTAATTTATCCCTGTTCTCCTGCTCCCTTTCCCCTTTGGTAGCCGTAAGTTTGTTTTCTATGTCTGTGAGTCTCTTTCCGTTCTGTAAATAAGTTCATTTGTATCATTTTTTAAGATTCCACGTAGCAGTGATGTCATATGATATTTGTCTTTCTCTTTCTGACTTAATTCACTTAGTATGATCATCTCTAGGTCCATCCGTGTTGCTGCAGATGGCATTATTTCATTCTTTTTTATGGCTGAGTAATATTCCATTGTATGTAGGTACCACATCTTCTTTATCCATTCATCTGTTGAAGGACATTTAGGTTGCTTCCATGTCTTCGCTATTATAAATAGTGCTGCTGTGAACCTTGGGGGTGTGTGGATAACATATATTTTTTGAGTAAGTTTTCTCATTGACGTGGTTGTGTTTGGGATCTAACATAGCTGAAGAGTAACGCTTTAGTGGGTTTATTATAGATAACAGGAGGCTAAACAAGACAGCTTTTTCAGAAGCTTTCTATGTTAGAAAGCATTAGCAGAATTCTTGCAATGAAAACTGTCTCTGTATTTGTCATTATGCAGAAAATTAGGTCTACCAAACGCATATACCTCTTTGGTATGCTAATCAGCAATATAACCGGGAGATTAACTTCTGTTTGACCCCCAAACTCCAAAACCAATGTTAGCTTTATAGTGTGGTGTTATGGAAAGAACACTGGGCTGGGAGTCTGAAGCCCTGGTTGCCTTTCTGTAGTTGTGGGCCTTGGATACATTTCATAAAAAACAATTCCAACCCCAGTGACATCTAACACTTGTGGGTGCTTTCCCTGTGCCAGGCACCATTCTAAGGGCTGAGTCTGTAGCAGCTCATTTAACTTCACAGTGATCCTGGAAAACGTTATAGCTTCTTCCTATTTCACAGCTGAGGAAATTGGAAAACAAGAAATGTAGTGCATCGCATGTGATACAGTTAGTAAGAGGTGAGGCTTTAACCTTAGTTCCACATTTGTGGAAATGATCCAGGTCATTCACAAGGTACCATCAAGCTCTGAAATTTTATGTCATAAAACAAAGTCAAAAGAAAATAAAGATGCAGGATACCAAGTCAAATGGGATCTACTTCTTTAGAAGTTTGTTTTCCAAACTTGTCTTATTCATTATTTCTCATGTCCAAGCCTTTATGAATAAGAAGGGAAACCAGAGCTCTCAGCTAGCCTTGCACCAATTTGAGTAGGACAGAAAGGAAAAAGCACAAGGCGAGATTAAACCGTGGCTGGCAGGCTTTGATCACCTCCTTCAAAGGTGGTGTCTCATATCTGTTTGCACTTACACTTAAATCAGAATACAAACTTTCTCAGTATCTCACATCCTAAGAGTATTCTCATTGACCCCTGAGACTGGTGAAGAAATAACGTCATCAAATGACTCACCTTTACCAAGAATTAGTAGCAGCTTGAGATCGATCACTTGATTTGTGAGTCTAAGAAGCCCATCTTGGGACTTCCCTGGTGGCGCAGTGGTTAAGCATCCGCCTGCCAATGCAGGGGACACGGGTTCGATCCCTGGTCCGGGAAGATCCCGCATGCTGTGGAGCAACTAAGCCCGTGCGCCACAACTACTGAGCCTGCACTCTAGAGCCCACGAGCCACAACTACTGAGCCCTCGTGCTGCAACTACTGAAGCCCGCGCCTGGAGCCCATGCTCCGCAACAAGAGAAGCCACCGCAATGAGAAGCCTGCGCACCGCAACAAAGAGTGGCCCCCACTTGCCACAACTAGAGAAAGCCGGCGCACAGCAGCGAAGACCCAATGCAGCCAAAAATGAAGG
>RJWK010057464.1:0-14135 GCA_004363435.1 Platanista minor
AAACAAAATCTTTAAAAAAAAAAAAAAAAAGGTTGTGAGTAAGACAGGCTTGAAAAGTTCATTTATATCTGCTCTTTGTAATATGTAGGGTTGCTCTAGTTCATGGCTCTAGGAGATGTGAGGAGAAAAAGACAGGCTGCCAAGAAGCAAAATGCGTAAGGAGCTTGGGGGTTATATTAACTTCACATTTAAATTTCAGCTGTTGCCCATGGATAATAAACAGGCCTCAATCTGGGGATTGTATCAGGTTCTTCTGGTCCTAAAATTCTATGATTCATTTTTGAAATTTGAAATTTAAATTATCCTCATGTAATTATATTGATTTATTAAGTTTTCTTGCCATCTGGATAGTTATTTTATATTTTTGCCTTTTTCTCCCTCAATCTTTTTTCACAGCTATGATCAAAGTCAGCCTCACTGCTTAAAACACACACACTTTATCATACCTGTGTAGTTTTTTTTCTTAAAAAATGGATTTCCATGTGTATTGTAAAGTATAATGCTTAATTTCTAAGGTTGTGCTTTGTGTCAGATGTGGTAATGTTATTGACTTTTCTGATGAAGTCAGAGTTCCAAAGATTGTTTTTCATAGTTTGATTTTCTTCTCATATGCTCTAGAAGTGCTCTTAGAACCCAGTAAAACCTGCAAGCACCTCCAAACTGCAGAATGAAAGCAAAGATGAAGCATGATGGAAAAGGCCTGCCAGGAAGTGAAATGCTGCCCTACTACCAAACAGGGTGATTTGGAAATGACATTTACCCACATGCCTCAGTTTCCTTATTTGTAAAATAAGGATGTGTATTATATGAGCTCTAGGTTATTCTAGGGTAACAAAGCATTTGGTTCATAGATTTTAAAATCACAAGTCATTCTTATATAGTAATTTGAAAAAAATGCATTTCTGCAAAATAATAATAATTTTCAAATGTCTCTAAGAGCCATTACTACCTTCTAATCTTCTAGCTAAGTTAATAAATATTAGAATTTTGGGTGGCAATATATGTTAGGCACTCCCCCACCAAAATAAAGAGGAAAATCCTGATTAGACTAGTTCTCTCTTCTTAAACATTTTCTTTTCTTTTGAGCTAAGAAGGTAAGGTCTAAGATTAAGGTGTTGAATAATAAGCTGGATTGTTAATTGCATGAGTTCAGTGTAATTCTACTTAATTTATAATTTCTCCAAGATAACCTAAAGAAGTAAATATGCTTCTTCTCTTCAGCCTACTTGTTAAGTCAGATATATGGGGATGGCAGGTGCCTGAATGGTAGATGACCGTCCAGAATGCAAGGAAACCATGCTAACATGTATTTTTGTGATTACTACTGCAAACTTGTTTTGGCTGAGAAGTCCTATGTTTGGAGTTTGATCCTTTTGCCTTCATGAGTGTCAGTTCTACTGGTGCAGGTGCTTTGGTTTTAACCCAGCCACGGAGGAAAATGACATTGAACACTGATGCAATCAACTCGCTATTGTAGTTGCTTTTCTGAATGTTCAGGGACATTGCCAGTGATGCTGTATTAGTTTCCCATTGCTGCTGTAACATGTTATACCACAAACTTAATGTCATAAAACAACTAAAATTAATTTTCTTACAGTTTAGAGATCAGAAGCCTGAATTAGGTCTTAAAAGGCTAAAATGAAGGTGTTCTCAGGGCTGTGCTCCTTTTGGGGGCTTTAGGGGAAAATTGTTCCTTGTTTTTTCCAGTTTCTAGAGGCTGCCAACATTCCTTGGCATGTGGCCTTTTCCTAACCTCATTTTAATCTCTACTTCCATCATCACATCTCCTTCTCTGACTCTGATCCATATAAGACTCTGGTGACTACACTGTGTCCACCTGGATAATCCAGTATACTCTCCCCATCTCAGGGTCCCTAACTATCACTTTTGCGAAGTCCCTTTTGCTGTGTGAGGTAACATGTTCACAAGTTCCAGAGATTAGAGTGTGGGCATCTTTGGGGCCATCAGTCTGTCTGCCATAGATCCCTTCTAATCATCTAGGTCATCATCCAGATATCATCTCCTCAGAGAGGCCTCCATACCACCTAGAACCCTATCTACCCTGGTTACCTGTTTACCCTGTTTTATTAAATCTGAGAACAGTGTGTTTATATTCTAAGTTTATTTTGTATCTAATTGTTCATTTTCTGTCATTTTATTTGTCACTTTCTATCTCCTTCCACTAGAAGATAAGCCCCACTAGAGTGGAAACATGATCAGTCTTCTTAATCTTGCCCCCCAAATCAGAAGAGTTCCCAGCACTTGGTAGACTCACAGAAGATGTTTGTTGAATGAATCAATCTGTATACAGTCTAAGGAAGCCTTCCTTACATTAAAACAATATTAATATAATCCTGTTCCTATTACTATCAATAAAGCAAACCTTTTTCACTAACGGCAGTTAAACATGCTGTCAATAGATTTTCTGTTGAATTTACATAATGGGTTTCTCCTTGGGACATGGATGAGATCAATAAAGTAAAATACCAGATGTAAACTGAAGCTGCAGGAAAAAGAAAATAAAAGAATTAGACAGAATTAATGCAAACAGTAAATATCTTGCTAAAAAAGAATAGTAATGTTATTTTGATCCAAGCTGTAATCATGATGCAGTGATGAATAACATGTGTCCTCTGCCATGTTCACAATAAATGCTGAGAAAGAATGGAGGAGAGAGAGGTTCTTTTTAATTGAGACAGAGCTTTCCTCAGGCTGTTCCCAAAACATGGTTGTTAGCACTTCCGGAAACTCAAAGAGCTTTTAGAGAAAAGAAATTATCCATTGAGGTGGCTTTAAGAACAACTTGATGGAAGGATGGCATTTCTGTAAGCAGGTAATTTATAGCCGTGCAATTGTTGTTCATGTATGCATCCAGGTGATTGATCAAACAAACTCTCAAATGAGTCAGTCAGTCAGGAATACTTATTGAATGCCTGATGCTGGTCAGTACTGATGCCCTCATATCAAAATGAACCGTATTGAGGAAGAGGAGAGAAGGAAGCTAGAAGGGTTTGGGAAGACTTCCTGGGAGAGGAAAGTTTGGATTGAATTGTGTCCCCTCCAAAATTTATATGTTGAAGCCCTAACTGCTAATGGGACTGTATTTGGTGACAGTGTCTTTAAAGAGGTAATTAGATTAAATGAAGTTGTAAAGAGTGGATGCTAATCCAATATGACTGATATCCTTATAAGAGGAGAGAGAGACAGAGACAGAGAGGGAGAGAGAGAGAGAGAGAGAGAGAGATACCTGGGGTACATATGCATAGAGAGGAAGCCATGTGGCCATCTGCAAGCCAAGGAGAGAGGCCTTAGGAGAAACCAAATCTGCCAACACCTTGAGCTTGGACTTCCAGCCTCTAGAACTGTGAGAAAGCAAATTTCTGTTGTTTACGTCATCCGGTCTGTGGTAATTTCTTATGGTAGCCCGGGTAGACTAATACAAAAAGGAACTTGATCTAAGTCTTGAAGGATGAATAGGGCCATTTCTGGGAAATGGCCATGGTGAAGATCACTACCCCAGAGTCTGGTTTGGAAAAGCACAAGTGATGAATGAAAGCTACAGAAAGAGTTTTAATGCACATAGTTTGTGGAATTAAAGAGTAGAAGAGAGAACTGAGTGTGAATGGGATATGGGTGGGTTCTTGGGAACTTGTGTGCTGTTATGCCTGGGGTGGGGGAGGTGATTGTGGAGCATCTTGATATGCAGAGAAAGTTTGTATTTGATGTAGTAGAAAATATAGGACTTACATTTGGGGTTTTGGTAAGGAGTCAGTTTTAGGAAAATCAGGGAGGATATGAACTGTGGCAGATATGAAAATGAAGAGTAAAGTGTGGATCCAAGAACCATCATAAAAAGAAGAAAGAAGCCAGAACTTGGTGATAACCTGGGTGTTAATTGGGAAGAGTGAGCAGTTAGGGTTGGATGTTTAATGAGGCTAAGAAGTATCCAGATAGTTCTTCATCCTTGGGGTTTCTCGAGGATTGGAATGTGTTAGCAACTGAGGTGTGGCATTCTCCCACTCCCACTTATTTCAAAGATTTAAAATGGAAAGGTTATCCTTTGCTTCCAGAAAGCTTTATGATTATTAAGCACTCTCCTTTCTCCTGATACCATAGCTCAATGAGTGTGAAAATCCTAGGTATGATTGAGGTGCCCTTTGTGCCCCACAGAATCCTAGAATGTCCCTTCCTAAGAAGTGCTGGTTCTCGGGGAGCAGCACCACCATCTGCCTCACTTGCTACATAAATACAGTTGCTCAGATGGTTTATATCTCTAAAATAGTGTATGGGGGCTTACCTGGTGGCGCAGTGGTTTAGAGTCCACCTGCCGATGCAGGGGACGCGGGTTCGTGCCCCGGTCCGGGAAGATCCCACATGCTGCGCGGAGCAGCTGGGCCCGTGAGCCATGGCCGCTGAGCCTGCGTGTCCGGAGCCTGTGCTCCGCAATGGGAGAGGCCACAACAGTGACAGGCCCACGTAACGCAAAAAAATAAATAAATAAAATAGTGTATGTTTGCTTTTCTCACTGCAGGAATTTTACATGTTTATTGTAGAAATTGTAGACAAATATGAACCAAAAAAATCAAATAATTTATAGTTCTACTGCTCAGGTATAGCTACTGTTAATATGGGGAGTCAAAATAAATAGTTGTGCTTCCTTCCTCCTTTCTTTTCAATTATTACATGTGGTTATTCAATACACTAATATTAATGTAATTGGTAACACTGTATGTTTTTTAGAGTCCCTTGTGATTTTCTCTGGGAGTCCCTAGATTGGCCTAGGAAATAGTGATTTTTTTCCCAATAAACTTTTGATGGGTGATGTTTGCAGTGGATGGGCAGAGGCTCAGTTTTTCTCTTAGGAAATTGTGGAAACCGCTATGAAATTACGTTTGGTAAGTTAGAACTTAGCTATTACTTTGAAAGTATGTATTTGAGATAGGATAAAAAGGGTTTTTTAGAAGTTTAGATGTCTTCCTTGTAAATAGATCACATTCATCATCTTAATTTACTCTTGTATTGAACATATTTTTCCCTATTTTTTAATCTACAAAGCTTAATTTTAAAGGAGTCAGTCATCTAAAACAGAATGAAATGTAGTTCAGTCTTCTTGGAAATGAAATGTTTAACCACTTGAGATAAAGCAGAAAGGGA
Source organism: Platanista minor (assembly GCA_004363435.1). Taxonomy (NCBI): domain Eukaryota; kingdom Metazoa; phylum Chordata; class Mammalia; order Artiodactyla; family Platanistidae; genus Platanista; species Platanista minor. Next base: position 5,155 of record RJWK010057464.1, read on the forward strand.
GGGTACTTGCCCTCCTTGATTAAGTGGTACTTTAGATTAGTGAATAGCTTCTAAGAAGGTGCAAATTTTACTTTGTTTTTATTTAATTTCTATGTTGAACTGGTTTTCTAATTTATATTATAAAACTTTCAAATGATCATGAGAAGTGCTTATCATTTGATCTCTATGGCTGAATAATAAATACCTTTTATCTTTCTGATATTGCAGTTGACTCATGTTGACCAGGCAAGCTTCCTGCTGGGTGCCTTTGGAACATCGTTTATTCTTGATGTCCTGCTAAATCAGTAAGTTTTTCTTGAGCTGCACTCACTGTTTTCAGATACACATTGAATCCAGTTTTTTATCCTACTGTAAAATTTTTTTTCTTCCTATATTTTACTTCACTTTCCAATATCAGTTAAATACTATATTTAAAACTATTGTATCTATTGACTGTAAGTTATAAAGTCTGGTAAATAACAGAAAATGGGTATCTGCTTGAAATTGAAAAACTGTAACAGCTTTAAAAATGTAAAATTGAGGGAAAGATTTACTCCAATATTTTGCATAAAGATATATATGATCTAAGTTCCTATGAATGACAATAAATTATGAAAATAATACTTTGAGTATTAAAACATCTTTCTTAAGAACAACAGAAAAGGTAAGTTACCCTTTTTGCTCAGTGAGTCAGGGGACTGGTTGCATGATAGTGTGATTCCAAATAATGCCATTAGATGCTTTGATTTGGGAGTTGAGTTTTGTAAGGTTTAAGGTATTGGAATTATTCTGTAAATACTATATAATTTTGGAAATTGTCATTACCTAGAATTTTAGGTTTGGGATAGTAGAATTTTAAGTTTGGGAGTGGCTTTTGATAAATCACTGGCTTTAATCTCTTCCCTCTGTGTTAGTATCTAAGAAGTCTTACAGGACCTTTAGTTGTCTATTCACTTTTTTAAAAAAGCATTAGTATCCCACTTCTTATCCTGGGCAAGCAGGAAAAGACCAGGGCTCTATCAGCCAGTGTTTCTGAGCTGAGCAGCACTGGACCACAGCTTTGCTGAAATCAGCTATGCAACAACTTAGGAAGAAAGTTTGAGGCCAGGAGGACAGTACATACGGTAGACCGAGAATGAGAACTAGAGCCTAATTTGTCTACAGTGGGGAATCAGCCAGATGGAAGACTCTGAGTTAATAAAAAAAAGGATGTAAGAGGCAGTTCTTAGAGCTGTACTATCTGGATAGGTAGCCACTAGCCTCCTGTTGCTGTTTAAATTAAAATTAAATAATTAAAATAAAATAAAAAATTCTGTTTCTTAGTTCTATGAACCGCTTTTCAAATGCTCAGTAGCCATGTGTAGTCAGTGGTTACCTTATAGGACAAGGCAGAACATTTCCAACATTGCAGAAAGTTCTGTTACACAGTGTTGGTTTAGAGATTTCCTTTGAGGAAAGGGCACATGTGTACTGTTAAGATTATTGAGCGAGGTCAATCAGTATTCAGGAGAATTCACTTCTTCCTTTTAGATTTTAGTCTTATGTTTAATAGATTAATTTAATAATTAATTTTACTAGTATCCTAATTTTTCTGGAATTTATTTACAAAGTTTTCATCATACCATAGTTATTGTTTTAATGTTTAAGTTATATATTAGTTTATTTTTTAATTAAGCTGCCTTGTAAGTAGGTACATTTTGTAAGTAGTGCTTCCCTCTCCCCACATTTTTGTTTCACAAACAATTTAAATACTGAAAAGCATGTGTTAGATGGCAGTCTGTTATCTGAGTGATCTAACAATGGGAGTGTTTTGTTCTTTGATCATGCACATATAAAAAAGGTAACATAAGTTGTATTTCTGCAATACTCATTAAAATATTTTCTTATTTTTTAAATTTATGGCTTAGAACAAAAATATTAGATGTTTTATACCACACTGTATTTTACCCTAATTTCATAGGGCGTGAATAAGATTGTGTTAATATGATCTGTATCTTATATTGCTGCTTGATGTAAATACCCTAAAATTTACATGTTTGTATGACTCATTTCAGTTTTTCAGCAATTTTAATGTCATAAAGTTTTAAAAAACTCATTATGAAGGAATGCATGCTCCTTAGAAAAATAATGAAAGAGTAGAAAAACAATCTCATATAATTCTACCACTTAGACACTGATTGTCCTGTTTTAAGTTGTAACCCTCTCTGTGCTCGCTTTCCCATACATCCTACTACCTATTCTCCCTTGCTTAATTTTAAAAATACCACAATTTAATATAAAGGTTGATTCATGAAATTGCCATTTTTGCGGGTCAAAAATTTGATGACCATCATTGTCATATGGTCAACTAATTCTCTGTATTTTAATTTTTAATTTATTTTAAAAAAATTTAATTTATTATTTTTTTGTCTTTTTCCTCCATCTAGAATTTAAGCTCATTGAGGGCTGAGATGTTTTTTTGTTTATTGTTGTATCCTTAGCCCAGAATAGGCACTAGCCCAGAATAGGCACTAAATTCTAGGTTGGGAAGTCATATTGACTTAGAAACTAAAGGCTGGAATAGGCCAGGAGACAGAGGAGATGATGGATGAGTGGAGGCTATCAATTGGGGAAGAGTGAAGCAGCAAAAAAGAAAGAGGGCATATGTTTGGGGCTGGCTTCTAAAAAAGCTGAGCGTACACATCTATGTATGATTTGGAAAGTCAGGTTCCTAGGTCTCTATTTCAATGACTTCTTTCCATTCCTTCAAATCATGGTTCTGGTGGATACCCCCTGCTTTGTTTTCTGGTTTCTGACATTTGTAATGCCTTGACTTTCAGTACCCCAACAAAGAAAGGATATTTATTCATTCTGCCCAAGCCATCTCACTTCCTCTGGAGGAATCCGAGCACTATAGTTTTCTGTTCCTGAAGGGGAAACACATATGGCCATACTTATCAGAGCATGAAGCTTAGAATACTAAGGGTGAAGCAAAATTTCTTTCTAGATACTGGCAAGAACCTCCCTTCTTATTGCAGTACAAAGAAACTCCATTCTTCTTACTGCAGGACAAAGGATAAAATAATAGCATAAATAGAGATTTCCTGGGCTGAGAAATATGCAAAGTTTTTTGTTTTTGTTTTTGTTTTTTTGGCCTGGGATCTATATTAAACATAGATGTCAGGTATCTATTTTCTTTATGCTTTATGGTCTAGGATGATTTGATACAAAGGTTTTTTTTCTTATTTTTATGGAGAATGTTTTTATTTCATGGTTTCACTTTATATATTGTCTAGTGGTTATATCAGTTAAGGAGCAGAAAGATGAAAAATCGATGATGCTCTTTAAGTTTTCCTTCCTTCCTCCCTCCCTCCCTTTGTTCCTTCCTTCCTTTCTGTTTTTTCCTCACTCATAGGCTTACTAACATTTATTTAACATAGTTTGTTGGTTGATTTTTTTTTTTTTACTTTTTCTTCTTAAAACGATTTTTTTTATTGAGGTATAGCTGATTTACAATATTATAGTCGTTTCAGGTGTACAAAATAGTGATTCAAAACTATCGTCCATTTGACATTATTATAAAATAATGACTACACTCCCTGTGCTGTACAATATATCCTTGTAGATTATTAATTTTATACATAGTCATCTTTACCTTTTAATCCTCTACCCCTATGTTGCCCCCCGGCTTCTTCCCTAGCCCCACTGGAAACCACTAGTTTGTTCTGTATATCTGTGAGTCTGTTTCTGTTTTGACATATTGATTCATTTATTTTATTTTCTGGTTCCACATATAAATGACAACATAAAGTATTTGTCTTTGTCTGACTTATTTCACTAAGCATAATACCCTCTAGGTCCATCCATATTGTGGAAAATGCAAAATTTCATCCTTTGTATCTGGTAGGTTGGTTATGTTTCCCAGTGTTAGAGAAGTGGCCTTTTGTAGGAGATACCTTATACATTCCAGCAGCTCTGCTCACCAGAGCTATGTACTCTAGGGGTTCCCCCTATGTGGGCTGTGTGGGTCCTTCTGTTGTGGTAGGTGGACTACTGTGGGCATGCTGGTCAGCATGGCTGGCCCCCTGTTCAGCTGGTTGTCAGGCCCTGCCTTGTGTGGAGGCTGCTGGCCACTGGTTGGTAGGGCTGTGTAATGACAAGGCTGGCTGTGGAACCCCAGCGAGTCCCAGGGCTAGTGCTGGCTCACTGGTGGGTGGAGCTGGGTCCTGGGGACTCTGACTGAAGGGCCCTGGGGGTCCCAAAGCTAGTGGGTGGGGCTAGATCCCAGGGCCACTGGCTGAGGTGCCCGAGGTGCCCAAGGTTTCCCAAATCTGGAGTTGACCTGTTGCTGGGCAGGGTCTAGTCCTGGGGTCTCTGGCTGCAGGGTCCAGGGCTCCCAGAGCTGGTGTTGGATCACTGTTGGGTGGGGCCAGTTCCTGGTACAGCTGGCTGCAGGGTCCAGGGTATCCCGAAGTTGTGTCTCCCTGCTGAAGAATGGGGTCAGATCCTGGAGCGACTGGCTGAGGGCCCCAAGGTGTCTCAGGGTTGGGGCTGGCTTGCTGGTGAGAGGACTTGGTCCTGCCACAGCAGGCTGCAGGGCTACAGTTGTTAGGGGGCAGATGTCCACCTGCTGGTGGGTGAGGCTGGTACCAAGGCTAGAACTGGCTGGCTGGTGGGCAGAGCTATAGCCCAGGGGGTTCTGGGATTGGTGCCTGTGCATTGCAGGTGGAGCAGGCTCCCCACATCTCTAGCTGCAGGACTCTGGGGGGTCCCGGATCTAGTGTTTGCACCCTGGTGTGTGGGGCCACGTCCTGGGATCTCTGATGGACAGAGCTGTATCCAGGATTGGCTATGGGCTCAGCAGGGCTTCAGGTAGCTGGCCTGCTGGTGGTGGGTCTGTGTCCCCTCCCAGCTAGTCGCTTGGCCTGAGATGTCTCAGTACTGGTGCCTGCAGGCTGGTGAGTGGGGACGGGACAGTGGAGCAGGTAGATTTAATTGATATTTACAGGACATTCCATCCAAAAACAGCAGATTACACTTTCTTCTCAAGTGCACATGGAACATTCTCTGGAATAGATCAAATCCTGGGTCACAAATCAAGCCTTGGTAAATTTAAGAAAACTGAAATCATATCAAGCATCTTTTCCAACCACAATGCTATGAGATTAGGAATCAATTACAGGGAAAAAACCGTAAAAAAACATAAACACATGGAGGCTAATTAATACATTACAAAATAACCAAGAGATCACTGAAGAAATCAAAGAGGAAGTCAGAAAACATCTAGAGACAAATGACAACAAAGACATGATGATCTAAAACCTATGGGATTTAGCAAAAGCAGTTCTAAGAGGGAAGTTTATAGCAACACCAGCCTACCTGAAGAAACAAGAAAAATCTCAAAAAACAATCTAACCTTACACCTAAAGGAAATAGAGAAAGAAGAACAAACAAAACCCAAAGTTAGTACAAGGAAAGAAATCATAAAGATCAGAGCAGAAATAAATGAAATAGAAACCAAGAAAACAATAGCAAAGATCAATAAAAGTAAAAGCTGGTTCTTTGAGAAGATAAACAAAATTGATAAACCATTAGCCAGACTCATTAAGAAAAAGAGGGAGAGGACTTAAATCAATAAAATTAGAAATGAAAAAGAAGTTACAACTGACACCGCAGAAGTACAAAGCATCCTAGGAGATTACTACAAGCAACTCTATGCCAATAAAATGGACAACCTGGAAGAAATGGACAAATTCTTAGAAAAGTGTAACCTTCCAAGACTGAACCAGGAAGAAATAGAAAATATGAACAGACTGATCACAAGTAATGAAAGTGAAACTTGATTAAAAATCTTCCAACAAACAGAAGTCCAGGACCAGGTGGTTTCACAGGCAAGAAGAGCTAACACCCATCCTTCTCAAACTTTCAAAAAATTGCAGAGGAAGGAACACTCCCAAACTCATTCTACGAGGCCACCATCACCCTGATACCAAAACCAGACAAAGATACTACAAAAAAAGAAAATTACAGGCCAATATCACTGATGAATATAGATGCAAAAATCCTCAACAAAATACTAGCAAACAGAATCCAGCAACACATGAAAAGCATCATACACCATGATCAAGTGGGATTTATCCCAGTGATGCAAGTATTCTTCAATATATGCAAGTCAATCAGTGTAATACACCATATTAACAAATTGAAGAACAAAAACCATATGATCATCTCAATAGATGCACAAAAAGCTTTTGACAAAATTCAACGCCCATTTATGATAAACACTCTCCAGAAAGTGGGCATAGAGGGAACCTACCTCAACATAATAAAGGCCATATACGACAGACCCACAGCAAACATCATTCTCAATGGTGAAAAACTGAAAGCATTTCCTCTAAGATCAGGAACAAGACAAGGATGTCCACTCTCACCACTATTATTCAACATAATTTTGGAAGTCCTAGCCATGGCAATCAGGGAAGAAAAAGAAACAAAAGTAATACAAATTGGAAAAGAAATAAAACTGGCACTGTTTGCAGATGACATGATACTATACATAGAGAATCCTAAAGATGCCACCAGAAAACTACTAGAGCTAATCAATGAATTTGGTAAAGTTGCAGGATACAAAATTAATACACAGATATCTCTTGCATTCCTATACACTAATGATGAAAAATCTGAAAGTGAAATCAAGAAAACACTCCCATTTACCATTGCAACAAAAAGAATAAAATATCTAGGAATAAACCTATCTAAGGAGACAAAACACGTGTATGCAGAGAATTATAAGACACTGATGAAAGAAATTAAAGATGATACTAATAGATGGAGAGATATACCATGTTCTTGGATTGGAAGAATCAATATTGTGAAAATGACTATACTACCCAAAGCAATCTACACATTCAATGCAATCCCTATCAAATTACCAATGAGATTTTTTAAAGAACTAGAACAAAAAATCTTAAAATTTGTATGGAGACACAAAAGACCCCAAAGAGCCAAAGAAATATTGAGAGAAAAAAACAGAGCTGGAGGAATCAGACTCCCCAACTTTATACTATGTTACAAAGCTACAGTAATCAAGACAATATGGTACTGGTGCAAAAACAGGTATATAGATCAATGGAAACGGATAGAAAGCCCAGAGATAACCCACACACCTATGGTCAACTAATCTATGACAAAGGAGGCAAGGATATACAATGGAGAAGACAGGCTCTTCAGTAAGTGGTGCTGGGAAAACTAGACAGCTACATATAAAAGAATGAATTAGAACACTCCCTAACACCATACACAAAAATAAACTCAAAATGGATTAAAGACCTAAGTGTAAGACTGGACACTATAAAATTCTTAGAGGAAAACATATGAAGAGCACTCTTTGACATAAATCAACGAAAGATCTTTTTCTTTTTTGTGGTATGCGGGCCTCTCACTCTTGTGGCCTCTCCCATTACGGAGCACAGGCTCTGGACGCACAGGCTTAGCAGCCATGGCTCACGGGCCCAGCCGCTCCGCGGCATGTGAGATCTTCCCGGACCGGGGCACGAACCCGTGTCCCCTGGATCGGCAGGCGGACTCTCAACCACTGCACCACCAGGGAAGCCCACAGCAAGATCTTTTTGACCCACCTCCTAGAGTAATGGAAATAAAAAGAAAAACAAATCTGACCTAATGAAAATTAAAAGCTTTTGCACAGCAAAGGAAACTATAAACAAGACAGAAAGACAACTCTCAGAATGGGAGACAATATTTGGAAATGAATCAACAGACAAAGGATTAATCTCCAAAATATATAAACAGCTCATGCAGCTCAATAGTAAAAAAACAAAGAACCCAATCCAAAAATGGGCAGAAGACCTAAATAGACATTTCTCCACAGAAGACATACAGACGGCCAAAGGGCACATGAAAATCTGCTCAACATCACTAATTATTAGAGAAATGCAAATCAAAACTACAGTGAGGTATCACCTCACACTGGTTAGAATGGGCATCATCAGAAAATCTACAAACAACAGATGCTGAAGGGGGTGTGGATAAAAAGGAACCCTCTGCATTGTTGGTGGGAATGTAAATTGATACAGCTACTATGGAGAACAGTATGGAGGTTCCTTAAAAAAGTAAAAATAGAATTATCATATGACCCAGCAATCCCACTACTGGGCATATACCCAGAGAAAACCATAATTCCAAAGGATGCATGCACCCCAATGTTCATTGCAGCACTATTTACAATAGCCAGGCCATGGAAGCAGTCTAAATGCCCATCAACAGAAGAATGCATAGAGAGGATGTGGTACATATATACAATGGAATATTACTCAGCCATAAGAAGGAATGAAATTGGGTCATTTGTAGAGACATGGATGAACCTAGAGACTGTCATACAGAGTGAAGTAAGGAAGAGAAAAACAAATATATTAATGCCTGTATGTGGAATCTAGAAAAATGGTACAGATGAACCATTTTGCAAGGCAGAAATAGAGACACTGATGTAGAGATCAAACGTATGGACACCAAGTGGGGAAAGTTGGGGGGTTGTGGTGGTAGGATGAATTGGGAGGTTGGGATTTACACATATACACTAATATGTATAAAATAGATAACTAATAAGAACCTGCTTTATAAAAAAAAAGAAAAGAAAAAAAAAGATAAGGGTCAATAAAGATATTTAACTCTATTATTGAAGTAATTCAGGCCAGGTCTGTTCCTATAGCTGTCTCCTGTCTTCTTCACGAAGTGGATAAGTAAACTGCCCAACGTAATGCAAGAATATTGAAAAAATTTCTTTTCAGAACTCCTTGATTCTTTTTTTTTTTTTTTAACATCTTTATTGGAGTATAATTGCTTTACAATGGTGTCAGTCTCTGCTTTATAACAAAGTGAATCAATTATACATACACATATGTTCCCACATCTCCTCCCTCCTGCATCTCCATCCTTCCCACCCTCCCCATCCCACCCATCCAGGTGATCACAAAGCACTGAGCTGATCTCCCTGTGCTATGCGGCTG